>JAYJND010000189.1:0-59360 GCA_038382165.1 Ceratocystis alfenasii | reverse complement strand
TATAATGACTTCAAAGGCATGTCCTCTTAGGTATTCTGAGCTACTGAATAAATAATTTCCACTGTATTGTTTGCTTCCATCTGCTGTATCTGTAGTCTGCTTGCTAGTGCTGCTAAGGGGGGGTCACAGCAAAATCTTGCTTATATAAGCTAAAAAGGGTTTAGTAAGCAAAAAGGGGGGTTTCAGTACCGAATGGGGGGGTTTCTGTACCTCGTGCCGCAGTGTGCACCTATGAGGCCCCCTATATTAGGGGTAGTCACGTAATCACAGGTCCCTACTATATACTGGCACGTCCATATTATTGAGCAATCTTTATGCCGTACCCGGAGTCGGCTAATAAAATTCTCATCACGTAAGGGGGGTGCGTGCTGGCATCCTATTATTATTGTTAGATATTTGTTGAATGGATGGCCCAAGAACTACTAACTCAAATCCACCGTATTGACCAAGTTTGTATTTTCTCTAAAGCACTAGACATACACCATGTCGCAGTAGACTACTGATAGGATGTTCCTTGAGTTGATTATGTGGTAGAAAGGCGAACAACAATTACGTGTAATTCTTAGCTCGGTAGATATCAGCGACAACATGGGTTCTATCGCAATGACTTATAGAATCAATTGGGGAAGACTGCTAATGACCTACTACAGGCGGGTCAATATTCCGTGGAGATCCTAACTCTCTTAGAACAACATTGGGTAAGCAAGAGCCCGATGTAGGTGCATTGCATATGGTGCATGGCAGATGGTACATTCCGAGGTTTAGAGCTTGATTCTTGATTTATCAATCGATATGTTCATCTTTCATAGTACATTGGAATAAACCTGTAGGCCAACCACCCAGTGATTCTACTTAGAGCAAACTGTTGTTCTCGGCTGGATAATGGCTATGTAGTGCTGGGGCTGTGGTGGGTAGTTGGATATTTGTTGTTGATATGCGAGGCCTGCCTGGGTCCCTTGGACATTGTACGTACCAGCCTACCAGGATGTTCCCTCGCAATGCTTCTAAATAGTTTTCCTTTTCTCAGCAATGTGTATTTAGTTTCTCTTTAGGAACAGAGCATTCTAATTCAAAAAAGACCTGGCTTGAAACCATAAATACACCAATCCTTTCATACTGTGATGCTCTTCAAAGTCTCACCTTAGTTTGTGAGGATGAGCTAGATGCTCATGTTCTCTTCACAGTAGTCCCGATGTCTCTGCAAGTCCGGCGTGGTATTCCGCCGACATTGAGTGCACTCATGTTAACAATGAAAGGCATGGCAATTAACCTGGTACAATATTGTAGCAAGTCGGAGGCCTAATTCCAAGTTAATTACCTTGAGTTTACAATGGAAGCTTGAGCAAAGGACAGATACCTATACTAGTACGTAATCCATTACTTCCACAAGTACTAAATCATGGACAGACGCTGATGACAATCAAGTTTCTAGGAGCCTGTACACCGGCCTCTATGTGCTCTGTGGTCCATTACCCACAAGAGCTCTTGTGGTGTAGAAGTATTAATGGCTTTACATACTCGACCAAGTTTTGCTCAAGAATCTCTTGAGACATGTATATAAGACCTTTCCTACCTCCATGATACTCAGTCGTTTTACTTCTTCTTCACATCTACATCAGTTCTCTAACTCCACACACTTACCTTTACCTACAGTCCTTTGAAACTTCATTTTTACTCTATACTTTTTTTCCGATCTTCTTGTCTTGATATCTCTCAGCATCACTTCTACCAATAACCAAACCAACAAAATGCGACCCTGGACTGTTACCTTGCTCCTCGCTCTTGCTAGCACTGCTTATGCACTGCCTTCTTTTGATGTGGTCAAGACCAAAGGTAGCCTTGTCGCCAGAGGGGATGATGATGATGGTGATGATGGTGATGATGGTGATGATGGTGATGATGGTGATTCTTATTCGAACTGTTGCCGTTTCAATGAAAATTCCTGTGTTTGTACACTGAATTATGATGGGTCTGAACTTTTGGTGGGCATGTCATTTTGCGAAGGTCAACCTGATTGTGACAAGGACGATTATTAGGCCTGGAATTTCAGATCATCTTTCAATAATCCATGAGGCTCTGTTCTCTGATTACATTATTTACCACCTTCATTTTATATTCTTTTATAAAAAAGCTACAAAGCGTCTTATCAACTGAAACTAAATACTATTCTTTTTTCCACATATCTCAGCAATAATGTGACATGTTCTTGAGTTATGACTAACCTTGCTACAAACTCTATACTGCCTTTCCCTTGTCGGCAACGACCTGCCCTGACCACCGCCTTTCGATAGCTCGGTCATCACCTGCACATTAACCTCTTTCTGATTAACTCCAGCCCTTCCCTCACCTATAGCCTTATTGCACCTATTCTGTAGCCGGATCCTTTTTGCTCTATACTGTTTACCAAGAGTCTCATTTGCCTGTTAAAGCATCCGATTGTCGGACTTCAATAAGACATTTTGATCCATTATTGCCTCCGTTCCCTTTGAAAGTGGCCTGAGTGTCTAAAGAATTGATGAGGGAGCTGCTCTGATGCCACCTCACTCGTCTTTCGAGGTATCCCAATTGTGCAGCCACAGACTCCCACACTGACTATAGAAAAGACCGACCTCAAAGACCCCAAAGACAGTGCTTGAGGACATCTTACAATCTGACTCCCTCGAAATACGAGCGAGGCAGCATCAGAGTAGCCCCCCCTCATCAACTTTTGACGCACTTAACTCGTTTTCAAAAGGAATAAAGGCAATAATAGATCAGAATGCCTTATTGAAGTCTGAGAGCCGGAGGCTTTGACAGGCAAATGTGACTCTTAGTCAACAGTGTAGAGCAAAAAGCACCCGGCTACAGAATAGGCGCAATAAGGCTGTAGGTGAGGAAAGGGCTGAAATTAATCAGAAAGACGCTGATGTACAGGTGATGATCGAACTATCGAGAACTGGTGGTCAGGGCAGGTCGTTGCCGGCGAGGGAAAGGCAGTATAGAGTTTGTAGCAAGGTTAGTCATAACTCAAGAACATGTCACATTATTGCTAAGATATGTGGAAAAAAGAATAACAATTAATTTTAGTTGACAAGTTGCTTTGTGGCTTTTTTGTAAAATAATGAGTATTCCTATTCGCACCATAATAGTTTCCTACTTGCACATGAAAATTTAATGCCCCACTTAACACCAAATAATTGAACCAATCAGATAGTCGTACTAGCCCCACTTTATAACATCCCTTTCCTCCTCAATTTAAGAAAGTCTACTCTCTTGGGCCGAATGTTGTATGTAGCCCCCTTCCATCCCTCTGCCTCCTGTGGTCCCTCCTGCAGTGTCTCCTGTGATACCTCTTGTGGTGCCTTCTTTGGTGATATCGTCAGTGTCATTTGCCGTGTTTCCGTCTTTCCTTTGCCTTAAATTGTCTCCACATCCTGCTGATCCATCGCCGCAAGGCTATCGCCATACTCCCATTGACTGAGTTGGCGCCATATTGAAGCAGTTGTACGGCGGGAGCCTTGGTCTGGAATCGGCTGTATAACAGGGGATGGTGACGGGATGATTGTTTGACCTTCGTAGACAGACTGAGATGACAGAAAGACACTTATTTCATCTTCACTGAAGTTTGCAGTGTTTCGAGGGCGCCCACGCCCACGTTGAACAACTTCTGGCTCCTGAATCAAGAATATATCGTTGTCCTCAGTGATTTTGTCGTCTAGCCACCAATACGAATCAATTTCGACCTTCAAAATAGCTTCTTTTCTGTCTTTTTTTGCCAGAATTTCATGGGCACCAGGCAAACCATATTGCTTCCGACAAAGGCCAGAACAAGAGCGTATAAGAGGCTTACAAGTAGGCAGACCTGAATCCTGTACACCTGCAATATAGCGGTGTTGCTTAGCAAGAATATTAACACAGGCACATGATACTTCACGAGGGATATTGCCAAGCCAATTTGCTGTGTGACTTCGTCGAACACACTCCTTTTGCTTAGAAACTTGATAGTTAGTGCCAAAATAGCGTAAAAATCACCTGACTTATCTAGTTTTTAGTGTACAAGTTTGAATCGTTAATAGACTTTAGAAGGTGGGGTTTAGATTTCACTTGATTGTGATAATCATTTTTAGCTTCTTTACTCAAGTTTAGTTCCACTTTAAAAATCTATATGACTATTTTATTAGCCAGACTATTGTCAAATTGGTTATGTGATTGGTTCAATTACTTGGTGTTAAGTGGGGCATTAAATTTTCATGTGCGAGTAGGAAACTATTATGGTGCGAATAGGAACACTCAAAATAATATGTAATGGTTGTTAGCAACCTAAGTCAGGGTTACCAAGATTGCTGACCCTGATTCAGTTTGCCCAGACGTTAGGGTTAGGAGCAGCAGACATCAAGGGTCTTCTTCAAAGGCCCAAGTGCTTGATCTAGAACATGGTAGTGATGGATATATAAACCGGCTGAGATCCGTCCCTCGGACTAGACTTACATAGACATAGAACAACTTCAATAATCACTTACTCCTTCTTCCTCTTTTTTCACAGGACACTCAGTACGTCCTCCTAATAGCTACTGTTAATGGTGGTAAAAAATTGGCCACTCACTGCTATTGGGCGCTCATTTGTAACTTGCTCTAAGGTATACCCACCCAACTTCGATCGGTAAAATGAAATCTTGCCGGCTTCAGTGATGTGTTTATTGACATTTCTTTCATTCTATGTCGCCCTGTGTTCATCATCAATTGCCTATTGAAAATTCCAATGTGCCTGATAGCTGAGGTAGTTTGTCAGTCAAGTGAATGTGGCGAATTCTCCTTGCCTTCAATCCCTTCAAAATACCCTGAAATCCAGTCTCCGGCGCCTTCGAGACCTTGAGTCGCCGCCACCGTGGCATTCAACCGCGATGCATTACTATCCCAAAGTCACGAAGACTATATGATCTCAAGGAACAGATAGCAGTCCAATTCATTCTAGATCTAAATTCGCGAGGATTTTCCTCACGACTGCGTTTTGTCAAGGAAATGGCCAATTCTCTGCTAGCTGGCCACTATGTGTCATCCATCGGCAAGCGCTGGGCTCAGAACTTCGCGAAGCGACAACCAAATCTGAAGACGTGTTTATTTCGAAGATACTACTACTAGAGAGCTAAATTAGAAGATCCAATGATTATTCGTGTATAGTTTAGCCTTGTATAGAGCACAATCGTGAAGTATGGTATCCGACCAGATGATATTTGGAACTTTGATCAGACTGGGTTTATGATGGGCATCATAATAGCTAGAACGGTCGGCATAGGTTTAGAAAGGTATCTCACCTCTGAAGTACTCAGGCGTGATGAAGTAGAGAGGGGATAATCAATACAAACAATTCTACAACAAGTCATACACCATAATGTTCAAGTCTGTGTTCGTAGTCTTCGTGTATGTAGAGTAAGTCTCTAGGGCTTACTAGGGTTAGGTCCATTTTCTCTAGGGTTGAAGGCCCAGCTCGACACCAACTTGGACTCTGATTGTGAAGTTCAACCCGATAAGTCCGGTCTACTCGGGATTCTTGTGAAACTCACAGATCATCCGTATGGCCATACGTTTGTTGGCAAGGAGATGATGAACCTTGCCGCACCATTCATCGCGCATGAATTGAAGGTGTATGATCAGCTGAGACCTGTACAAGGCGACGTTGTTCCAGTCTGTCTTAGCCACGTGTCTATGCAACAGACACTCAATTATAGGTTCCGGCCTATTCGGCAAATGCTCTTGCTATCATATGCGGGTGAACCAGTCATGGAAATGGACTATGGTGTTGTCAACAATCTCGAATCCAGGCTTCTGGCGCTTGGAGTTGTTTATGGCGATGTGCGTGAGGCGAATGTGACGCATGATGCTAAGTCCGGGTGCACTATGCTGATTGATTTTCATCGATCTTAGATGATGGAAAGTCCTCTTGACTCTTGGCATATTGGATGCTGTGAAGATGCGGCTGTGCAAAAGAATGAAGGTGAGAATGCTTGTGATGATGGTAGACCTGTGAAGAGAGTTCGCTTGGAAACTTGACATGGACGCAATTTGACGTAGTACCCATGGAAGTGTCTGTCTCTAGGGATATGGAGATATTTTGAGGATGTGAATGGGCTTCATGTCAACTTAACAATACACATCTGACAAGTTGGTAATCAGCCATTTGTAGACAGTTCTTGTGTTGTATTCTTGTCGCCTAGAGCAGCACAATCTTCAAGTGTGATGATTACAGCGACTAAGAACTCCTCACACCTGCAGGCTTTAGCGGATAAAGAAACTCTCCACCGTGCATGCAACTTTTCACGATCAAATAGAGGCTGGATTATTGGCAGCTGTCCTAATATACCCACCTCACGGCTTGTTTCGTTCCAACACTCGCAATATGAAACAGACCTGTACTGAGGTGTAGTTTCTTCGTGCAGCATGCAGCGAGCTTTGAGACGTATACATAATTTATCGCACATTAAGTAGACCAAGCTTCAAGTCTTTTGGCAGTGCAACTATCAACGATGTATAAAGTCCGTGGAAATTGCAGAGGAATAATATTATTTCCAAGTATAGTCTATTATAAATAAGCACGCAATCTGCTGGTAAACTGGGTCGGGGTTACCGGATTGTTGCCCCTAAGTAAGTTCGGCCGAACGCTCTCCGGGGTAGCTTCTAATATGATAAGAAAGGCCTATCTCAAGGCCTTTTGTTCGGTCTGGACACTTAGGCAAGAAATATTTAACCCGACCAAGATCCGCGCTTGCTTCAAGGATCAGATGGACAAGTTAGAACCAAGAATTGGGTAATGTTCCTCGGCCAATAGCATGGTTTACTGCTAGTGGCTCCCAGGTTGGTTCTGCATGACCACTCCACTTTACCAGTAATTAGTATCACTTCCTGTATTGTCTGTGTTGTAGTATCTTGTCTACCCTGTATTATCCTCCGATTGCATCGTCTGTGAATGCTTCTCGTGCTGTCGGTGGCGGCTCGGGATCAGAAAGCACTTGGAATGGCAGTGGGCCGTCTCGGTTTCGGCGGACCAGGCTGACATGGAACACCGGGTGAATGCCGAGCCTCTTCGAAGGGCGCTGGGTGCGGACATTCTTGAGCCTAGGGTAGACTTTGTCACCAACCTGGAAGGATTCTGCGATTTGTCGGCCTCTAATGGCATGGCGATTCGACACTTTTTGGGACAAGGCCATAGATGCTTGGGAAAATGCGGAGGCTTCACGGTGTTTCGATAACCAGTTGTGACCAAATGTGGCAGAAAGTATACCTAAGCAAGTAGGAGTAGGGCATAATACATTAGTTTCAATGGAGTCTATGTAGTAGCCATGGCAGAAGAAGAATGGGCCAATCCCTATCGATGCTAAGACTCGGTTGCTCAAGGCGATTTGTGTTTGGGACAGCAAAGAAACCCAGTCATCTTGGAGATAGGCAGTGAATGCTCGGAGGTAGGTTTCTATTTCCTAGTTAGAACGTTTTTGTGCTCCATTAGTCTCAGGGTGAATGCAGTAGACAATCGGCAGGAGATACCGAGTTGGCAGCATTCAGCCTAGAAAAGGCCGACGAACTGTGGGCCACGGTCAAAGGTAATAGCTCGTGGGGTCCCATGGCGGGCGAGTATATGGACTAAGAAAGCTTGGGCAACATCATGGACAGTGGAAGACTTTAAAGGTGTAAGAGCCTTTAACTTAGACAGGCAGTCATGACATCCATAGTGGTGGTGCAGCCCTTGGACGGAGAGCGGTTGACAACGAAATTCGAGTGCAATTTCCTGCCAAGCACGCTCTGGGATGGGAAGAGGTTTCAGTAAACCGCGTTTTTGATCACGCTAAATTTTACACCGGCCACAGGTATCCCAGTTCCCTACAAAACGATGCACATCTTCAGTTAGTCCAGGCCAGGCATAAGAGCGGCTCACCAGGTCTCGTATGGTCGTATGGTGGTGGCGCCGGGGTTGCTTGTCAGGCCTGGGTCATGGGTAGCTTGGATTATACCTGTGTGGAGTGGTTCGTAAGCGGGAATTTATAGGCGATCACGCCAGAATAGGTGAGGGGAGCATTCACTGATCTACCAAGGCAGGCCCCAACCATTTGGGAATATCTGAGTCTTTTCTTGTACAGCTAGTATCTCTCGCTGATTTTAAAGCGGCGCTTCAAAGGTTGTGAGGTTCTTACTTTGCAAAGGGTGAAGGGAGACTAGGATTAGAGGCGACTTCCATGCCTCTGGGTCTTTGCCAGGACTTTTACCCTGGATGGCTGCAGTGATGTGCTGGTAGAATCGTTGCCACGAGATGTACCCTCGATTGCAGTCTATCGTCCAAGGAGTGGTGTGGGAGGTCTTAGTCTCGCCGTGACAGGGCCTCTGAGGTGACTTGCGCAGTTCCAGGTCTGTGTACAGGAGTAAAGTCGAACCCAGATAGCTCATAGGACCAGCGGCGTTGGCGTTCCGAAAGGGTCTGACGGGTCGGGAAGTAAAAGAGATTGTGGTGATCGACGTGTACTTGGAATGTGATACCAGCCAGTGTTTCAAACAGGAGAACATTGCCAGCATTTCTTTATCACGGATAGGGTAGTTAACTTCAGCAGGGGTATGTTTACACAAAAGATATGCAACATGCTTTAGAATTGATTGTATTCAATCTTCGCTCTTTCCTTCGTCAGCCCCTGAGTACTTCGACTATGAGATATGTTGTGTTTTCTATTTGTGTTGTTCTGTGACAATATAAGTCCAGTATTTCCATTAAGTTTCCTTACAGTTCTATCTTTTGCCTTTCTCCCACGTTCAGTTACCCCTTTCCTTATGTGCTGGCTTTCTTTGATCCGTAGGCGGTGGAAAGCAGAGATGACATCGACCGTGGAAGAGTATTTGGCCGAGGCGATGTCATGGAGGATGTCGTGGATCAATGGCAGAGTGTATCCATCTTTTTCAGTGATATTGTTGAGGGCACGTCCCCTTACGTGGGGGGTCCGGGTAAATGGTACCCAATGTATGTAATAACTGTACAGCTGTGTAGTTGCTAGCTTTCCCATGCTCATATTGTGAAGACACTGCATTTTGTGGCTGTGTGGACATTCCCATCTACACGCATACATGCTGGATTTGGTGGTATCATTGAGGAGATTCCCGGTACAGCGGGTGCACAAGGCGGAGGGAGTTACTTGCGTGGAACCTGTGGACATCCAAACCAGCACCTATATGCTGGATTTGGTGGGTCCATGACGAGGTTCCGGGTACAGCGGGTGCACAAGGCGGAGGAGTTTGCGTGGAACCTGTGGTCATCCAAACCAGCACCTATATGCTGGATTTGGTGGGTCCATGACCAGGCTCCGGGTACAGCGGGTGCACAAGGCGGAGAAGTTATTTGCGTGGAACCTGTGGACATCCAAACCAGCACCGATATGCTGGATTTGGTGGGTCCATGACGAGGTTCCGAGTACAGCGGGTGCACAAGGCCGAGTTATTTGCGTGGAACCTGTGGACATCCAAACCGGCACGTATATGCTGGATTTGGTGGGTCCATGACCAGGCTCCGGGTACAGCGGGTGCACAAGGCGGAGAAGTTATTTGCGTGGAACCTGTGGACATCCAAACCGGCACGTATATGCTGGATTTGGTGGGTCCATGACCAGGCTCCGGGTACAGCGGGTGCACAAGGCGGAGAAGTTATTTGCGTGGAACCTGTGGTCATCCAAACCAGCACCGATATGCTGGATTTGGTGGGGCCCATGACCAGATTCCGGGTACAGCGGGTGCACAAGGCCGAGTTATTTGCGTGGAACCTGTGGACATCCAAACCGGCACGTATATGCTGGATTTGGTGGGTCCATAGGTTCCGGGTACAGCGGGTGCACAAGGCGGAGGAGTTTGCGTGGAACCTGTGGACATCCAAACCAGCACGTATATGCTGGATTTGGTGGGTCCATAGGTTCCGGGTACAGCGGGTGCACAAGGCGGAGGAGTTTGCGTAAGACCTGCGGACAATTACCGTTGGAGATTTTTGATTTGTTAATGGAACTGTTTGAGCATATCGTTCCGGGCACGCCCAGACTGTTCCGACTTCAGATGAATTTTTTCCAGTGCGTCTTTCATCTCAGCCTGGGTTGGGAGTGTTGGGGAAGCAGGATCATGGCAAGGTTTTGGCTGTCCTGAACTAGTGGATCTTCTAAGCCGCGAGACAAAATGCCACTGATTTCTTCTTGATGTGTTCGAAGACGGAAATAGAGCACGATTGTGGCTTGGCCCGTTGAGATAAAGCCGCACAGAAGCCCGAGAGTAACCATATAATGGTACGTCTGCACTAAAGCCTTTGCCACCAGTTTGGAGCCAGCCGGATGGTCTTGGCTTTCTTTTTCTCAGTGTCGCCAGACGTCGATGGGCTTGCTCCAGGACCTGTTGATTCGGTAAAAAAAAAAAACATGCGCAGGCTTGTGTTCGATGACAAGAAGGTTTTTCACCTTTGGCGATCCATTTTTAATCCTTACACATGTGCCATCCGGCTTGACTTTGCGCTCAGATGACTGTGCTTTGATCGGCCGTGTGCCATCAGTATCAGGAGGTGAGTTGGCAGGACGCTTTCGATTGCGTCTCGCGTGCGAGATATCTAGTGAGGGTCTGCGGCCACGTGAAGTAGATGCACATACGACAGTCACCAGCTCCGGAATATCAGCTCTCTGAGTTCTCATCATGTGAGCCATCCATCCCTGAGCCATCCTTTGCAGCACACAAATGTCTGGAAGTGACGGAAGTAATAGCCTATCATCAAAGGCATTAGAAATATCGGTGATTTGTTGCTGGCGAAGCTCTGTGAAATCGGCCCATAGAAGCACCTTTCTAGGACAGTTGTGGCCAAGAACGGATGTTGAGCCTTTGGCAGTGGTTTCCAACCCTTTTTGGCGTATTCTGAGAGTTTGAAAGCAGTACGCGTAGAGGTAGTAAATGTACGCGTGAAGGGATGGGCGTTCTGTTCTGCCATATGGATGTCGTTCTCCGCAAGCCGATTGTATTTTTCAGCGGCACGATGTTTCTCGGCATCAACACGAGCCTTTGTTTCCGATTCTTTTTCTCTATCCACTGGAGACTTGGGTTAGATCGGATCCTATCTGTTCATTCAACTGTACATCTCACTTACTTCTTGAGAGCTACCAATGCAGCCTTCACTGCTTTGACAACCAGGAAATCTAGATTGTCCATCCCGTAGAATAGATTATTTCTGGTGTAAAATAATGATGATATCAGATCATCAGCGAAGAAGGCAAGGTCGATCGTTTGCGAGAATACATAGTGAAAGAAGGAAACAAAGCGGTTGCAGACCTCGCAGCAAACGCGGGGAGGGGACACTGACCCGATGTTTAAAAAGATTTTGTTGAGTTTAAAATGGGTTCTTACAGGAGAGGAGGCCTTAAATATATTCCAATCAAGCCTAAAGTGGGATTCTGGCTTCTCCCGGAATAAAAGCGGCTAAACATACGACACATCATTGTGTGAATAGATTTGATTTAGCGCTTTGTTCTTGGAATACCCAATCGGAATATTTTAATCCTCACCACAGCTAACCAATCACATTGGTCTGCTTGTACCTGTAGTGATATGATGTCTCAGCCACACCTGTAGCACAGCACATGTAACTGACCCACATTTCACAGACAGGGGGCTAAATCAAGATTATTCATGCCAAATCACCATAGTACGTACCGCTTTTGCTGTGACCCGAGACGGCTTCAGCTTACTATGTTATTAGGAGCTACTCCAATAAAGCTTGTCTCAATGTAGCTGTGAAACATTGTTTCTTTTTCAGCACGGAGGATCCGATATGTTGATTTATAGGCCAAAATTATGTGTACATATTGCGAAGCTGATTTTTCACAAGACTTGTGTGTAGTGGTTTGATTTGGTTTGATTTGAATATATTTATCGTCTACTGGAATCACCAAGATCGGGCGACGCTGGATTGTTTACCGGACAGAGTTGACCCTATGCAAAGCTGGCGACAGATTTTGGACGAGAGAAGCACATATTCTCCCCAGCAAGCTTGTTACTTCCCTTTCTCCTGAAGTCAAAAAAAGGAGAAAACAAGACAGAACCAAACCAAAGACGAAGAGAAGGGAAAGAAAGCAAAACCAGGGATCTATCCCCGCATCACCACCAATCAAAAGGCCTGAGCGCCCCACCCCACATCTTTCCGTGCTAAGCCCCCTGTAGGCAGTAGTTTATTGTGAGTAAGCTTCAATTACTCTTCCTATTCTTCTGAAAAGGCGCCCCTCCGATAGACTAATAGTATTCTGTTTGGGGATAAGTGCAGAACTAAGAATTAACAGAGACGAGCTGTCTAAAAGTAAAACATCCTTTGTTGGGATGATATATTGTTGGCTTCACCGAAATTCAGTCAAATTTGCTGAGAATAATCGATTTTTCTTACTTTTGTTGGGAATTGGATTAATTAATCATGTATGGTAGATATTTATCTAAGGTTGCTTCGGATAGACCGCAACATTCATACTAGACATAGATAGGGCAAGAACTAAGCTCAAACTACAATATATGTCAAGAAAATGTTGGGCTCGCAAACAGTCTTGTCCCTACATATTTGATTTACGAGACTTATGCATAATCATGGCGGGCTCACAGGGGCTTTTTGAATAAAACCTAGGTGCGGCATTGCTACTACCAACGTGAGCTGAATAACAGGGCTACACTGAGCTGAGGCTCTATTGTCAGAGCATTGGTAGTATGCTTTAGAAACGCCGATTTCAAACAATACAACGCCTAATTCAGTCATGGGGGCTCCGAGACAAAAATGGCAACCGCCAAACTGTAACATGCTAGAGAACCTCAGTCACCCACAGGAATTCATGGGCGACACTCCAAGGCTATCGGGAAAGTTTGTAGGAAAGCTTCTTTTAGAAGACAGATCTTATATGCGTCTTGTGGGGGGAATATCGGTGTCTGCACAAATAGTACTAATGAAAATGAATATTCTACACTGTTCCTGTTTTATTCTTTAATACCTGACGTTGAGAGTTAAAGCATTGACAATAAATTGTATGTTATTCAGGCCAGAGCTTTGTGGTGTGGGATTGGACATGCAATCGCAATCCTGGAGATATAGTTCTCACACTGATCTTTGATCAGTGTGAGGGTTAATAGCATGCTTCTAGCCCTAAGGATTGTCGCATTCACACTGTGTTCTTAGTTTGGCCAGTTGCAAGATGTGCCAGACAGATCAGGTGCTAGGGCATCTCTCACTAGCCTTTTCTTTTTCAGCAACCCGCAGTGCATGAGATGCATGTACTAGCACTAAAGGGGTTAGTATTCCCAGTAACCGTCGAGAAATATTAAGGCCACGTAATCAAGCATATTCCCATTCCTTGAACCTTTGCACCACGCTGTGTCACGAGATCTACCAGGCTGTGCATATCAAAGAGTCCAAAAGTCTTTTGTTCTCGGAGGAAACCGTATGCTAAGAATACTTGCTGCCTGCCATGGCGTCCACAATTTGCTTCTTTTTTCACAGCCTGGCAACATGTTTGGGGTTGGAGTGCGCAATAAACCGAAATAGGCCCACTGCATCCTGCGATGAGAACGGCGGCAAGGCCTCAGAGCCTGATCTCGAATTTTTGTCATTTGTATTGATGAGACCGCAGTGTCGAAAGATCTTCCCTCCCCATTTCCAGTTTTTTACCAAACACCTCTATTCTGAGCCGGTCCCGGATCAGCTTGTGGCACCAAGTACAACCCTGTAACGCTGTGGGGGGCTTTTGGATATCCTTTATGGGCAGCATTAGCTCATGAAGTTCTAAACAGGATACCACGAAACTTTGCTTACAAAAGCGTTCTCCTGATCTAGGCGTATAAGCCATGGACGAGAAGATAGTCGGGCTTCTTGCTCTCCTTTCTTACCGGATCCCTTTCAATGTTTGTGAATCTACCCTAGCAGAGAGACTTGTCTCTGGCTGGATGCATCGTTTGGTGGATGTTTCAGACAATTGTAAAAATCCTAGTTGCGCAATCTACCCCCTACTTTATGAATAGAGCATTAAATTGGGAGAGGAGCTGGAAAAAGAGCTGATGCTGGATGTCTTTCTTTGTTGGCGTAGTGCTGGCATCGGAGATATTGGAGGGTGTTGCAAAACTCAGCCCCCTCGTTGCATTCGATGCCAATGTACAGTAACCCCCTAGGCCCGTCCCTTTTCAAAGTTTTCTCCGATCTCTGCTCGGAGCCTCTGTCGGAGAGATTTGCGTCATGGGTCTAAGGCAGTGCTATCTTACGGTCAGGCGTTTTTCAGCCTGCTCTGTAGGCGCATTGCTAAACCCACAATGGTCAGCTTCTGCGAGATGCACAGGACCCTTACCGCTTGCTATCTCCCTACTGAATTTTAGGGGGCTAATATTCTCATTCTAGTGTTTGTTCCTAAGAGGCAAAATCGAGAAGCCTACCTTGGCTGTATCCTTGTGCAGATGGAAAATCGCGCCTATGATACGATACCTTGGACAAATGCACGAACTCGGCTGATGATCACATCAAGGTTGGATGCTCTCAGCTTGGGTTTGGCGAAGTGCCTATCGTTGGTTTGGTGATGTGCCTGCGGGGCGAGCTAACTGGCACTATAGTTCGCCTTCCTTCAGGAGACGACAAAACCAACCTTGGCATCATTCTGTCTGTTGGGGGGGCTTGACTCAAAATAGTATCCGATATTTTGCGACTCACCAAATCGGAGAAACGGGAAGTCTTGAAAGCCTTGCAGTCATTGATAAAAAAGGATGCATGTGGATTCAATTCCGACATTCTAGTCGGAGTTTCTTCCATGACCGAAGGGTTTTGTAGAACATTATTAAGGGGTTTATTGTTTGAAAGACAAGGCCTTGTCTAGATTCATTGTTATCAGCTTTAGTGCATCAGTAGCGTACATGCTAAGCCAATGCCCTAGACAAGCGAGACTCCTAAAAATCCTAGCCCCAAATGAAGACTTCAATCAAAGCTGAACAAAGCATTGACCTAATTGAAACTGAGTGTTATAGTCTTTCACTAACAGCCCCGCCATGTCCGTGCGTTATGAACTTTAGATCAGGGCTGACTAGACTGTCTGTCACCTGGTGCCAGATGGCAGATGCCATAATGCCCCTCCCCCGTTGGATGAGGCGCCTGATCTGGGCTATTTGCATGGTGATTTTTCAAGAGAAAAATTCCAAATAGCGCGTTTAGATATTGCATGGCTGAGATAGTGATGACTCACGTTCCGCTACTCCAAGGGACATGCAGTCTGTCTGTGCTCTAATGCCACTGCAGTTGGTTTTGTCTATGGTGCCAAGGTATAAACGGCTGCTTGCTTATTTGTTGCCGCTGGCAGTAAAAATGCGGAGGCAAGCTTAATCGCCTAGCCTTGTGTATTTTCGAGGCTCGGCCCGCCTGCAAAGCCCCAATCTGAGTGCAGTGGAAACACGGAGACTTGTGTGTTTTTCTAGGATATTGACTACGACCGATGATTGTGTCAGGCTTGGGTCAACTGCATTCTCTAATGCATTGCTACGACTGCTTCAAAGTCTAATAGCGAGTCGCTTCTGAGCTGCAGAAGCTTGTTGAGCAGTTGTGAGAGACATTGGTGAAGATCCCCCAAGTTTGCCCTGATTTGCCCAGTATCATTGAAGCGAGGATGGGCTGACATGTGTATAACTGAGGAACGGACTTAACATTACATGCTTAAAAAAGCATGATTGACAGAAGTTGTGTCTCTTGATTGATACTAACTGGCGACATTTTATTGTAGGCTCAACTGGATGGAGCCTACTGCTAGATTTAAATACGAAGCACAATCTATAGATACACGATACCACTGTGCAAAGATAGCGTTAGCTGCTAGATTCACGAGCGTCTACCAACAAAACAGCATCCCTTTGGTGTATGTCTAAAACAAGACCTACGCCATCAAATATGTATAGCTATTCAAAGTCATAGTGCTAGTTTTAGATGTTGAGCACTCCATGAAAAAAACTACTCTCTGAAGCTGCACTGCGAACTGGTTCGAGGTAAATACCACCCTACTTACTTGGTTGGGCATCAATGCTGGATATCCAGCGAACTGCTGACAGAAGGTTGAGACATCCTGAATAGCGTTCTAGTAGCCAATAAACTGGGCGTAAACTGTCTCCTTGGGATCATTCCCCTCACAAGATCTGTTTTCTCCAGCCTGACTGGACTTTTCTTCTTCTTACTCGTATCTCTAAGTTATCTACGTATACACGGAAAGTGAACAACACCACTGTCCAAACTATTCCACATTGATCTTTGCTGCATGTCTTCGAATTCACGCGTCTCCTGCACTTCGATTTCTGCCCTGATTTTTTCGTTAACGCTTGACCATCATGAGCTCATCTACGCTACTAGCCACCGGGTCGCCCTCGAAGATCCTCTGTCTCGGTATGCCATTCTCATGTCAATCTGTTGTGTTGTCGTGTAGCTAACTGTTGTAGATGGTGGTGGTGTCCGTGGACTATCCAGTTTGCTGATCCTCGAGGAGATCATGGAGAGTATAAAGAAATCAGAGGGTCTTTCTGATGTACCAAAACCTTGCGAAAGATTTGACTTTATTGGGGGAACGGGAACTGGCGGGTATGAAGTTTGCTGACTATACTTGTATGTTATAAAAGTTTCGTTAACACCCTTTGCATAGGATCATTGCCATCATGCTTGGCCGACTAAGAATGAGCGTCCATAAATCCATCCAAGAGTATAAAATCCTTGCCAATACGGTATTCGTCCAAAAGTCAGCACCCGCTACTGAACCCTCAAGCGCCTTTTCGGCTCGGGAGTTAGAGATTGCGATTAAACGAATGATTCGCAACAACTGCCAAGATCAACAATGTTTGAGACAGAGTGGCGGCTCTATAACCGGCCTTGACATGTGTCTACATGAAGATATGTTGTTCCTCGACGAACGTGGCACGAAGACGTAAGTTCTATACATGCATGCCTGGAAGGTCGTTATATCTAATATTGTGTTTTGTTTGTCTAGGGCTGTTGTAGCGATGACTAAAGTCAATGTTGACACGAAACCTACGTTACTCACAACTTATAACACACGTGAGAACTTTAGAGGATGTGAAGTTTGGAAAGTAGCTAGAGCCACATCTGCAGCCGCTACCTTCTTCGAATCGATTAAACTTGGCCGCGACGATATCGAATTTATCGATGCCAGCTATGGCCACAATAATCCATGCGAAGTCCTCATCGCAGAGGCTAAGGAGCAGCTACCAGGCAAGGAGATGATGATTCTCAGCATTGGGACAGGCCTCGATGATATTATCGAGATCAAGAATTCGGAAAGTTCTGTGCTCGAAGCGCTTTCGAAAATGGCCACTAGTTCTAAGCAAGCCGACTTGCGACTCAAACACATATATGCAAGCACTGGAATGTACCATAGATTAAATGTCGATAACGGCCTTAAAGACACCAAAATTTCGGATTGCCATGAGTTGGGCAATATCTCGGCACACACGAACAACTATCTCAATGAGAACAAGCAATCTGTCATGGAGTTCGTTACAGCCTTGACAGCGAGAAGCGTTTGACAGCCTGAAATCTACCACAGCGAAGAAGACATAAAGTGTCTTCAGGAGCTTTACGTGGCCGATCCCCGAACAGACAAGACGAGCATCGAAAGCAAAAAAGGCGGCTTGCTGAATGACTGCTACAAATGGATTGTTGAACACGAAGACTTTCAACGGTTCCTAAATGAAGAAGAATCCCGAATTCTTTGGATCAAGGGGGACCCTGGTAAGGGCAAGACGATGCTCCTTTGCGGCATCATTGATCACTTGGATTTGAACAAATCAGTGCCTCTTTCCTACTTCTTTTGCCAAGCTGGAGACAATCAAGTAAACACGGCCACCTCTGTGTTACGAGGCCTGATATATTACTTGGCATACCATAATCCACATCTGACCAAGTATGTGCGAAGCAAGTACGACTACAAGAAAGAACTGTTCAAGGACGAAAATGCTTGGCATGAGCTGTGTGGGATAATGAGCGCTATGCTGAGTGACTTGAGTCTGAGAAATGTCATCCTGATTGTCGATGCCCTGGATGAGTGTAGTGAAGGCCGTCAAAGATTGCTTGAATTTATCAGCCGCCAAATGGATAGTGTCGAGCCGCAATTGGCCAGATATCGAGGAAATTCTGGATGATGCAGAGCAAAGGGTCAAGATACACCTTGAAGTAAACCAGGGCTCGGTCTCTGATGCAGTCCACTTCTACATCCAGTTGAAGGTAGATGAGCTTTCACGGAAAAAGAAATACAATGACCACACAAAGGCGGCTGTTTTACAACATCTGCAGGCGAATGCGGGTGGTACTTTCCTTTGGGTAGCCCTGGTTTGTCAACAGCTTTCCCTTTCAGAAACTCGCAACTGGCACATTAAAGATACGCTGAAATCATATCCAGCCGGACTTGATGAGCTATACCAACGAATGTTGATGCATATATCCGAGTCAAAAGATGCAAAGCTGTGCGAAGATATCCTTGGTCATATCTTGATCGTGTACCGACCTATTACTTTGGAAGAGCTCTATGTTCTTGTCGAGGCATTAAACGACGTGGGCGAGGAGGAGGTGCAAAGAATCATCGACTTATGCGGATCTTTATTGACTGTTCATAACAATGTAGTTTCTTTTGTGCATCAGTCAGCAAAGGACTATTGTCTGGAGAAAGCATCAGTCGAGATCTTACAATACCAGCACCAAAGGGTCGCGTTACGATCCCTTGACATTTTGCATGAAGTACTACGGCGCGACATTTACGGCTTGGAGGCGCCTGGATATCGGATTGACGAGGTTTCAGTTCCTAAACCTGACCCACTGGCTCCCATTCGATATTCTTGCCTGTTCTGGGTTGACCATCTTTGCGATTCCCCAGCCGATGATATAGTCAGCATAAACAAGGGGATATTGGCTTTATTCAAAGAGAAGTACCTTCAGTGGTTGGAAGTGTGCAGTCTTCTCCGCAGTATTTCTAGCGCTGCAAGGGCATTACAAAAGCTGACAGCCTATTTAGTAAGTAGTTTCACGACGATGGGAAGGGCTATGATGAAGCAGGATTTAACAACGTGTAGCAGAAGAAAGCACCGCAAGATTTACAGAAAATTGCCGAAGACGCTCAACGATTTCTCCTCTCCCATGGGGGAATTATTGAGATTGCGCCTCTACAGGTTTATGTTTCAGCACTTATATTTAGTCCCAAAAACAGCTTGATAAGGCAAATGTACAGTCATGAAGAACCGGAATGGATTGAGCTAAAACCACAGGTTGAAAAAAATTGGGATGTTTGCCTACAGACTCTTGAGGGTCATGATGGCTTGGTGAAATCAGTGGCGTTCTCAAACGATGGACAGCGACTGGCATCAGGGTCTTGGGACAAGACAGTCAAGATCTGGGATGCGACTTCTGGTGCGTGTCTGCGGACTCTCGAGGGCCATGATGATTACGTGACATCAGTGGCGTTCTCAAACGATGGACAGCGACTGGCATCAGGGTCAGTGGACAATACAGTCAAGATCTGGGATGCGACTTCTGGTGCGTGTCTGCGGACTCTCGAGGGCCATGATGATTACGTGACATCAGTGGCGTTCTCAAACGATGGACAGCGACTGGCATCAGGGTCAGTGGACAATACAGTCAAGATCTGGGATGCGACTTCTGGTGCGTGTCTGCGGACTCTCGAGGGCCATGATGATTACGTGACATCAGTGGCGTTCTCAAACGATGGACAGCGACTGGCATTAGGGTCTTGGGACAAGACAGTCAAGATCTGGGATGCGACTTCTGGTGCGTGTCTGCGGACTCTCGAAGGCCATGATGACGTGGTGAAATCAGTGGTATTCTCAAACGATAGACAGCAACTGGTATCAGGGTCAGTGGACAATACAGTCAAGATCTGGGATGTGCCTTCCGGCGTATGTCTACAGACTATCGAGGGCCATGATGGAGAAATGACATCAGTGGCTTTCTCAAATGATGGACAAAAACTATGTTCAGCATCATTGGTCAGCCAAACATCGTTCCTTGATTCCAGATTTTATAGCTATACTATCGACAAAGATCCTGCTTGGATAGAGAAGAATAAGCAGCCGGTGCTTTGGCTGCCACCATCGTGTCGTCCTATCAACTTAGCATTGGCACCAAACAGAATCGCTTTAGGTTCTTTGTCTGGTCGCATCACAATTATGGGATTTAGATCTACTGCCAAGCATGGCAATCTAGTACCAGAGTGAACTCTTTCCTCGTTACCCTAGATGCTACCCTTCAATCTGTATGCTAAGTAAGTGTACCAAAAATATCGATCCCTAAGACAGAATATAGCACAAAAACAAAAGACACAGTTATTCAGTTAGAAATAATCAATATCATCTTCCTTAGATATTTCAACAACAGCCTAAACGTTCTTGAGATATGACTAGACCTACCACATGTTCCACACCGCCCGTCCTCTGCTGTGAAATTGTTGTATTGACCTCGACTACGAGAGATTCATAGCTAGGCTTATAGTCACGTAGTCTTGTCTGCAGGTCACCACGGTCATGTTCTGGCAAATCCCCTCGTGAGGCTCGATCGTAGTGATACACTAAAAGTTCGACTTTTGTTCTAGCCTAAGCCCACCATTTCCATGTCTTCTGATCTTGCATCACATTCCCCAGTTCCCCACACCTGCACATCTGTGGGGATCTTTACACTCTAAAGATCTTAGGAAGACTGTGTGTCCTTTGTTTAATAGTGGTGTTGTGAGTCTGTCTGCCGGTATTTCCGATGCAGGCAGGCAGTCGATGGTGATGCGCTCTGCTTGAACTTTTATTTGCAACGATTCATTTGTTAGGTCTACATGCCGTATCTTTAAGGTTGGTGGGAATTGGGCGTTTTTTACTTCTCTGATAGTCTGTTGGTTGCCGTAGTGTATCCTTAGTACCAGTGGAATAGGGGCCCAGATCGCCTCAGCAATGTGCTACTTCCACATAGACTCCCTGCTCACCGATGATATACTTCTGACGTCGAGGTAGCGGTCCGCTCGTTGCTTTTGGCAAAGATTACTGTAGACATGAATCTACTCAACTGCCTTTGCATGTTTCTGAGGTCTGATCTGTCTGCGAAGATTGCGTCCGAGTAGACCTAGAATGCTGGGGCCAGTGTGGTGTTCTTCTCCTCTCTTACCAGAAAGGCATCCCTAGATTGCTATACATATTCCAGTATATTAAGTCATACTGACTAGTGTATTTAAGCTCGGTTCGCTAGATACTCTGAAGCAATACTGACACTGAATTTTAAATCCGGCCTTGTGTTATTTCCGAACCCAAGAAGACCTCCCATAAGTTGCTTATGTGTGTTCTTGAGTTTAAGATCACACTTGTCAGACGGGTTCTTCGGGTGCCGACGATCTCGCATCGGACATGTGGCTGGGCTTTTTTTCGAGTTTTTCCATAGGTCCCCCACTTGTTCAGCAACCTTCCAATATATGCATACTGATTTAGACTAGTGCAGGCAGTTCTGCATTTACACATATTGTAGTCCGAGGTACAGTGATAGGGGTCTGCCTCTTGTGCATTCGAAGATTGAGCGGGCTGCAGTGACCTGTTCTGTAGCTAGTCTAGTGCACTCCAAGTCTCTGAAATGAATTTCCTATCACTAATCTACCCATAGCACAATAAATCGTTGTCTCTCTAGACTTGTAACTGGACATGGATCTTCTAGTACTGGTTTTAGGTCCATCAATTCTGTGATGACTCTTGTAAAGATGATATTCCCTAGTAACAGACTGTCTCTGAAGCCAAATGTGGCTGTCTTTATCTGGAGAAGGTAGTTCTTATACTCTCCAGTATACCCTTTTATTTAAATAGGCTGTGGAAGCTTTTCATTCATGGAAATATTGGATACATCCCACCTGGTGAGAGACATGTTCTTCCGAAGGGACAGGACCACTGTCATGCACAGTGAGACTGATGGCACTTTGGCAGTGTACAGTACCACTGATGGATCTTTCAGTTGTAGATCTCCTCAAGTCGTTAATCTTGCCTTTCAAGACTTTAAATGTGCTCCTGATTGATTTCTCTTGTAGGAGAGGACCCATTTGCTATCAAGAATAATCTCATCTGCTGCCTCTGCTAAATCAATCTCGTACTAGCTCTCTTCGGCATGTGTTTGCAAATAGGCTTCTGGCGCTTGCTTCCATTCGTTGACCGTCTAGCGACTTGGGGATTCCTTGTAGTAGACTAGTGTTGATGACATTTCAAACATGGCAATCGGATGAGTCTGTCGGCCCCCGCTATCTTGCCTTGAAGATATCTACTTTCAGTCTACTAGGACTATCAAAAGTCCACCTCCTTGCCATTTTCTTTAGGTACCACTTGACTACCAACTACCCGCTACAGCCTCAGCACCACAAAGCTATTATCCCCTTGGGAAAGTAGAACAACAGTTTGTTCTAAATAGAATAAGTGGGCAGCTCGAATCTAAGTCTACACTATTGTGCTAGGAAAACTGAACATGTAGATTGATCAATCAAGGGTCAAGGTCTAAATCTTCGCCAAGTACTATGGACCTACACCGGTTACTTGCTTACCTAGTGTTATTCTGAGCAGAGTTAGCGTCTCTATTGCTCATAGATGGAGGGATTAATGAATAGTCTTACCCGGCTGATTCCTTGTCTGATGTTATTTTAAATCCTCTTTAACTCCGTTTCTCCAGGGTCGACATTTTCAACTAGACTTGCTATATAATTAGTCGCTTCATCTCGAAGGAGCAGGAGTAACTTTCAAGATATGAAATACATGGCCATCTTGTTTCAACTACCACTCATACTGCTACTCATATCTACACGACCATTATCACGAAGCTGGAAATTTCATTTAATTGTTGTTCAATTTTTAACCATGTGACTTCATCAAGGAACATCCTACTGGCAGTCTAGCGTGACATTGCATAGCGTATGTGTAGTGCTAAAGGGAAAATACAAACTCGACCAATATAACGTCAATGATAAGCGAATGCACCAACTATGCGAACACACCAAAAATCTTCCAATCTCTCATCTTCGCATCTAATCGACTATTTGTCCACCAAAAAACATGGCGCAACCAAAAAATGAGGCTAATATTGTTCTCGCTCTTCAGGCCCTTCAAACTAACCCGGAATTAGGTCTCCGACCTGCCGCTAGATTATACCAGGTGGATTATCATGCCCTTCATCGCCGACAGAATGGGATTGAATGTCGACGCAATACCATCCCCAATTCACACAGACTATCCGATCTAGAAGAGCAGGTCATTGTCAAGTTCATTCTTGACTTGGATTCGCGAGGGTACCCCCCACAACTACGTGGTGTTGAAGAAATGGCCAACCGACTGCTCGCTGACCGCAACGCGTCACGTGTCGGCAAGCGCTGGGCTTCCAACTTTGTCAAGCGACAGCCAGACCTCAAGGCGCGTTTTAATCGTAGATACGACTACAAGAGGGCCAAATGCGAAGATCCAGCTATTATTCGCAGTTGGTTCACGCTTGTGGAGAACACAATTGCAAAATACTGTATCAGCCTCACTGATGTCTACAACTTTGATGAGACTAGCTTTATGATGAGTGTCATTGCAAGTGGAATTGTCTTCACAGGTGCAGAAAGGCGTGGAAAGGCTAAATCATTGCAGCCTGGAAACTGGGAATGGGTCACAGTTATTCAGGCGATTAATACTGAAGGCTAGGTGGTAGCACCATTCATCGTGGTTGCAGGCCATTATCACCTCTCCAGCTGGTACTGAGAAAGTAACCTCCCAGGGGATTGAGCTATTGCCACACCTTAAAATGGGTGGACCGACAATGATACAGGTCTTGAGTGGCTCAAGCACTTCAATCACCATTTAAGAGCCTGATCAAATAGTCGCTATCAGGTTCTTATCGTTGATGGTCATGAAAGCCACCACTCAGTAGATTTTCAGAAATATTGTGAAGACAACCACATCATGACACTTTGTATGCCAGCTTATTCCTCTCACATTCTTCAGCCTCTTGATGTCAGGTGCTTTGGGCTACTCAAGATGGACTATGGTCGAGAAATTGAGCATCTAATCAGGTGCTTGAAAACCCATGTTTCCAAGACTGATTTCTTTCTGGCTTTTTATGCTGCCCACCAAGCAGCTATGATGAAAACCAATATCAAGGGAGGTTTTAGAGGCGCTGGAATCATTCCTTTGGATCCAGAAAGTGTGATATCTAAGCTTGACGTGCAGCTACGGACTCCAACACCAATCGAGGAGGAGGCCGGCCTCCCTGACCCTTGGGTTTCTAAGACGCCCAAGACGGTGCTAGAAGCCAATTCTCAATCTGAATATCTTGAAAAGCGCATTAGAAGGCATCAAAGCAGCTCCCCAACATCAATTATCCAGGCATTTAAGTCATTTTCAAAAGGAATGAACACAACAATGTGCCAGAACACCTTGTTGAAGTCCGAGGTCCAGATCCTTCGACAGGCAAATGAGACCCTTAGCAGGCGTCATAGAACAAAAAGAACTAAGCTACAGAATAGACGGGAGATGACTATGGATGATGGGAGGAGTGAGATTGATCAGAAAGACGTTGATGCGCAGGTGATGGCAGAATTATCCCGAAGTGGTGGTCAGGGAAGGTCGGGACTAGCGAGGGTAAGGCAGTGTGGAACTTGTGGAAAGGCTGGTCATAATTCAAGAACTTGTCAAATAGCTGCTACAGTGTCTACGAAAGAGCATAACACTTAGTTTCAATCGATTAGATGTTTTGTTGCGTTTTTATGCTCTGTTTTGTCTTGAGGGTCGATATTTTTGGTGCGTTCGCATAGTTGGTGCATTCGCTTATCATTGACGTTAATAGATAGCCAATATTAATAATGCGATTCCAGCACACAGCTTACTTACTTGGCCAGAGTTTTATTAGCCGATTCTAGGCAGCTTTAATCCTAGCGACAAAGAACTAACCTTGTCTTCCATAGAGGCCCTTGAATCTACCATTCTTACCTTTTCGTCCAGCTGGAGAAAATCTGTAGTGTTAGATGAGCATAAGACAATTATGGACTGGCTTGTAACAATTCTACTTTACGCCTGTTTACTCTTATGTATGAGTGGACAAATCATCAAGACAGCTAGTGGCATCTCGAGGCCCACTTATAGAAAGCGTGGTAAGTAAATCATACCCATCTCGACTTCTGAATACTACATATTACCTATGATTAATTATGTCCCGATTCCTTTTTTCCACTTACTCGGTTACTCAAGTAGCAGACCTTCAAGCTCAGGGATAGTGTTGCGTGGCGGCGGTAGCAACGAACATGAGTGGCGCGCAGGATATTGTTGGCATGTGATGTGACGTCTAGGTCCTAGCCATCCATGTCCTAACCCTAGGTCACGTGAGATGCATATACTACATATTCTGTGATAGCACTGACCGCTGGATAGAAGAAAGTACAGTTAATAGAATTAGCGGAATTGTACTGTAAACAAGTGAACAAAAAATAGTAGGCACATGTACTACCTTCAGGCTGGATCTATGCTCTGCAAGTTTCAGATTATTTACCTCTTTCCTTCTTTGTGATATAGGGATTTTTGTAGGCGTGAGAGGCCATATTGAGCTAGTCATGTAATCATAGGCCAGTAAACGCATATAATAGTAGATGAGGAGCAATGCTTACACCCTGCCTAGAATAGGTTGACAAGACTCTCAACAAGTAGGGTGCGTGCTGACATCGCATTATTGATCCTAGCTATCCATTGAATAAATAGCCAGGGAAACGGAGTTAAAAAGGTTTAAAAAACAACATAATACAAGGAATCAGTACGGGAAGATTACCAATGCACCACTACAGGCATGTCATTCGTCATGTCATGGTAAATATGCTGTGAAAATCCCAGCTCTGCTCAAAACAAAACTGGAGTAAGCAAGCATCCAATGCAGGTGCATGGTACTTGGCAGAGATTTAGAGCTTGATCCTTGATTGATCAATCTACATGTTCATTTTTCTCAGCACAATCGTACAGACCTACATTCCAAGTGCCCCCCTAAGCAGAATGACCACATCTGATGATGATAGATGATGGCACATGATGAAGAGATACACCTTCTACCTATAGCCATAATACTACAATGTGTTTAGTGATACTTTTATTGGCTCACATCGAGTTCTGCTGTTGTGAAGGGCACTTGTCAGCCTTTGGTAAAACGATCCCCAGCATAGAGATAGCTGAACTAGGATAAGATTAGCAATGAATAGCAGTCCATATCTCCTAAGATATCTTTGCGTCAAATAGTTTAGTTAGTCTATGCTACTAAAATTCATTTGTGACCGTCTAAGAATTGCTCGATATTGAATTATTGAAATTATTTGGTGTATTTTTGAATTACTCGTGTTCAACCTCTGCCTTTACCAAGCTACAGTGGGATGCTAAACTGAATTTAAATGAACTGGTCATCGATTTCCAACTGCGGATATTAATCTTGTCAAATTGGGTAGTCACAGTTACTGTCATAGGGATCAAGATATAGTATTCATCCTGTGATTAGAAGACATTCTGTATCTGTTCAGTTATATCTCTTACGCCATGTCTAGTCTTGAATGGCAACATTTCGAGTGGAAATAATGGCATTTGGAGAAAGTGATGCTCTTCCATTTCTCGCGTCTACATGGTGGTGTCATTTGAGTTGTTCAACTTATCGAGATTTTGTTAGCTTAGACTCAGATAGTAACAGTAGATGTTAGGAGGACGTACTGAATGTCCTGTGAAGAAGAGGAAGAAGGAAAATGAGTGATTATTGAAGTTGTTCTATGTCTATCTAAGTCTAGTCCGAGGGGCGGATCTTGGCCGGTTGATATATCCATTACTACCATGTTCTGGGTCGAGCACTTGGGCCTTGGAAGAAGACCCTTGATGTCTGATTCTAACCCTAACGTTTGGGCGAACTGGATCAGGGTCAGCAATCTTGGTAACCCTGACTTAGGTTACTGACAAGGAGCGATAGTCTATAAAGCTTGACAAGACTGAACGACTAACATGGCGAAAAAGAACGGCGTTGCAAAATAGGTAGTGAGATCATTCAGGATAACAGAACTTTTCAAGCAACCTCTGAAATGATTAGGAAGAATACTGTGGCTAGACTAAAGGGATTTGCTTGAAGAGAATCATGGTCCTATTATTTTATAACTGAAGCTTAGACTAAAAGAAGTTTGAAGACAAAGTCGGACAAGTTGCACGACATGTCCTTTGATGCAGTGATATTGCTACATTGGATAACGGTTGTAAAGATTCAACGATTGAGGCACATGGTGTGACGGGTGTTGGTAAGCGCAAGAGGATCTCAGCTATTATGGAATACTTTTTATTTTATCAAAATGGTAAAGAAAACGAAGTGAAACTGCGAACTGAGAAAGCATGGTGCAGAGCCTGCTTTATTAATTTCGAGCAATAGAAAACCTGCGTGCATGTGTAGGACAGCATGACTGATGTAGTCATAGAAGAGGGCCTCATGGATTATTAGCCAAAGGTGATCTGAAATTCTAGGCCTAATAACTCTTGGGACAATCAGGAGCACCGTCGCAAAATGACATGGCCGCATAAACTTCAGACCCATCATGATCCTGTGTACAAATACAGGCTTTATCAGATAAACGGCAACAGTTCGAATAACCTCTGGCAACGATGCTACCATGGGTATCGGCTACATCAACAGCAGGCTCAACAGCAGGCAGTGCAATAGCAGTGCCAGCAAGGGCGAGGAGGAGGGTAACAGTCCAGGATTGCATTTTGTTGGTTTGGTTATTGGTAGAAATGAAGTTGAGAGTTATGAAGACAAGAAGATCGGAAAAAAGGATAGAGTACAAATGAAGTTTCAAAGGACGGTAGGTAAAGGCAAGTGTCTAGAGTTAGAAGACTGATGGAGATGTGAAGAAGAAGTAAAAAGACTGATTATCATGAAGGAGGGAAAGCTCTTGTATACATACATGCCTTTATATATTCTGGAGCAAAGCTTAATCGAGTATGTAAAGCCATTAATACTTCTACATCACAAAGGCTCTGGTGGGTAATGGACCACAGACCACCTAGACGCCTGTGTATAGGCTTTCGGAAGCTTTCTTGTTATTGGCTTTTGCCTATGATATTGTACTTGTGGAAGTAATGGATTACATACTAGTAGACCCATCCGTCCTTTTATCACACTTCCCTTGTGAACTGAAGGTAACTATCTATGTTCGGGAATAGCGACTACATTTTGGATACTTGCCTTTTCACACTTCATACTATATACATTTTATCATATTTCTGGCCTTTCCTATATGAGTCTATGGGAATACGTTTGTAATGCCCTTATATTTTCAGATATGTAGAGCCACTTGCATAGCTAGGATCATCCCCATACTCTAGCTAGGCTAATCTCATCTTTTACTCCTTACACATTGTAATTCTAACAGTACATATTAGCAGGACGTACCGAATGTTCTTGGAATGGGAAAAAGAAGGAACAAGTGATTGTTGACATTGTTCTATGTCTGTCAAATTCTTGATTAAAGAGTAGATGTCAACTGGTTTATCTACCCATCACTCCAGTGTCTAGACCAAACACATGACCTTGGAAAAGGCCCTTTAGGTCTGATACTAACCCCGACATTTGGCTGAACCTGGCCAGAGTCAGCAAGTCTGGTAAACCCGACCTAGGCTACTGACAAGTTCACACATACCTATATCAATCAGCAGGTATGAACTGGGTGTAAATCTCGGCGTTAGAGTATGGGTATAGTGATCCATCCTGATCATCCAAGTTCCCATTTTTATCACGTTATCCACGATAAACCAGGTTTTACATGTTGAACTGCGCTACAGTATAACAAGCAGAGGTATATCTATATATAAGTCAACTTGCTTTATAAGACTGATTCTTGGACACAGAGAAACCAATCCGCCGTCATTACTTCAGATACGCCATGCACCACCACCCTTTCGTCAAGTAAAAAAGAAATTCCACCACCAAAACTCAGCTATTTCATTTACACAGAATCTGGCCACAATGAAAGTTATTTGTAAATTGTAACTTCATTTGAGTTTGCCATTGATATATCTATTGAACTGTAGCTACTTTGGCTCCTGTTGCAGACCTAGTGGTCCGTTGTGATGATATGCTTTACTCTTTAACTTCAATAACCGAAGCAGCCTCTGATTCCGACCCTGACCCCTTTGAAGAGCTGCCATTCACCACCACAACAAGCTTCTTTTCATTTTCATTTTCAGAAAAGACCTTCTCCAGCCACTAGAGTTTCACTCAGGGTCATGAAACGCTTATTGGGAGTAGGTAACGCCTTCTTCTTCTTCCATCTTTTCAGACGAGCCACTTGCTCCTCTAAACCGGCAATTCTCATGGCATATGCCGTCAAGATCTGCTGCTCCGCTTAATGCCCTTTGGCTATCACGTTATACCGTCTCCGCGTCTTTGGTGTTCTAATAAGCCCATGTCTGAGACTAACCCTAACGTTTGGGCGAACTGGATCAGGGTCTGTAATCCTGGTAACCCTGACTGAGGTTACTCGCATAATTTCTATTCTTCTCGTAAATGTGGCTGCCATAGGGCTGAACACGAAAATCCGACCATTATTCGCAATTGATTCAAGCCTATCAAGAATATAATCGGGATGATATTGTATCAGCTTAGCTTGCCTTTCAATCTTAAAAAGACGTGCCTCATGATAAGTGCCCATGTAATAGAAATTGTCGCCACAGGTTGAGAATGGCCAGGTGCGACTTCTGGTGCTTGTCTGCAGACTCTGGAGGGCCATGATGAAAACATAACATTAGTGCCTTTCTCAAATGATGGAAAAAAATATGTACAGCATCATTCATTGGCCAAAAAGGATTGTTTGACCCCAAAATTGATAGCTATGTTGTTGACACAGAGGGTATTTATATGAGGGAGAACCAGCAGCAAGTGCTTTGGCTACCACCATCGTGTTGTCCTCTCAAATCAGATTGGGCACCAAGCAAAATTGGTTTGGGGTCTTTGTCTGGCTGCATCAAAATCATGGGATTCACATCTACTGTCAAGCATGGTGGTCTGGTACCAGAGTGAAGTCTTTTCACGTTACTCTAGAGGCTACCATTCAAGCTGTATGCTAAGCCAGTGCACCAAACATTTTGACCCCAAGACACAACATAGCATCAGAACAAAAGACACGATTTATCCAGTTGGAAATAATCACTATTATCCCCCTTGAATATTTCAACAAGAACCTGAAATGTTCTTGAGATATGACTAGACCTACCACATATTCCACACCGCCCTGCCCTCTGTTGTGGAGTTGTCGAATTGATTGAACTTTTCTTCTTCTCTCCACCAAGGACCTTGACTATAAGAGATTCATACCCAGGCTTACAGTTATGTGGTCTTGTCTGCACATCACCCTGTGAGGCTCGATCGTAGTGATACACTCAGAGTATGACTTTTGTTGTAGCCGAAGTCCACTGTTTCAATGTCTTCCGATCTTGGATCACAATACCCAGTTCCCTATACCTGCACTTCTCTAGAGATCCTGACGCTCCAAAGATTTTCTGCGGACCGGACTGTGTGTTGTTTGTTCAATAGTGGCTTTGTAAGTCTGTCCTCAGGCATTTCCGATTTACGCAGGCAGTCAGTGGCGATGCGCTGTGCTTGCACTCTTATTTGCAATAATTCATTGGTTAGGTCTCCATGTGTTGTAGAATTGCTTGTATTTTCATCCCCCTCTATCCCCGTCAACCACTGAGCACTTAGCTAATGAGATATATTTACTTGGGTTTTCAGTTACGTATCCTTTCCTGCATGTCTGCTTAGTCATGTTCTGACAACATGCTGCATCCTTGCGATCAGTGGGGGATCGGTGCTTGATACTTCTCTGATGAACTGTTTATTGTTGTAGTGTATCCTTAGTACCGGTGGAATAGGAATCCGCATCGCCTCAGCAATGCACAGCCTCCACATAAACTCCCTGCACACCGATGATCTACTTCTGACGTCGAGGTAGCCATCTACTGGTTGCTTTTGTGAGAGATTGCCATCCACATGGATCTACTCAACTGCCTTCATGTGCTTCTGAGGTCTGTTCTGTCTGTGAAGCTTACGTCCGAGTAGACCTTGAATGCTGGGGCCAGTGTGGCGTCCTTCACCTCTATTGCCAAGAAGGCATCCCTAGATTGCTGTACGTATTCCAGGATGTCAAGTCATAATGCCCAGTGTATTTAAGCCCAGTTCACTAGATACCCTGAAACAATACTTACACTGGATCTTAAATTTGGCCTTGTGTTATTTTTGAACCCTGGAAAACCTCCTAGAAGCTGCTTATATGTGTTGGCGAATTCAAGATCACATTTGTCAGACGGGTTGTTTGGGAGCCGACAATACCGGATCGGACATGTCGGCATGCGATTTTTCCGGTTTTTCTCATAGGTCCCTCACTTTTTCAGCAACCTTCTAATATATGCATTTTGATTTTGACTAGTGGAATTCTGCTCTGCGTCTACACATATTGTACTCCGAGGTACAGTGATGGGGGTCCATATCTTGTACATTAGACGACTAAGCGGGTTGCAGTGACCTGTTCTGTAGCTACTCTAGTGGATTCCAAGTCTCTAGTGCGAATTTCCCATCAGTCATCCAACCGTAGCACAATAAGTCGTTTTCTGTCTAGACTTCCAACAAGACATGGGTCTTCTAGTACTGGCTTTAGGTCTATCAATTCCGTGATGACTCTGGTGAAGATGGTACTCTATAGAAATATCCCCTCTCTGAATCCAAATGTGGCTGCCTTTATCGGAGAAAGTGGTTCTTGTACTCTCCAGTATACACTTTAATTTGTCTAGGCCTTAGAAGCCTTGCGTTCTTGAAGACATTGGATACAACCCACCCAGTGAGGCATATGTTCCCCCTAAGGGACAAGACTGCTGTAATGCACAGTGAGGCTGATGACACTGTGGTGGCGTGCAGTACTACTTATAGATCTTTCAGTTCTTGATCTCCTCCAATTGTTCATCTTGCCTTTCAGGACTTTAAATGCACTCCTGATTCATCTCTTGTAGCAGAGGAGTCATTTGCTATCAAGGATCTTCTCGCTTACTGCCTTTGCTAGATCAATCTGTCACTATAATTTCTCATTGGTGTGTGTTGACATACGGGCTTCTGGTGCTTCCTTCCACTCGTTGGCCATACAGTAACTTAGGGATTCCTTGTAATAGACTAGTGTGATGGCATTTCTAACATGTCAATCGAATGAGTGTCTCGGCCCTGTTATCTTGCTTTGAAGATATGCTCTTCTAGTGCACTGGTGCTATGAAAAGTTCTCTGCCTTGCCATTTTCTTTTGGTACTACTTGACTACTGGTCTGGGCACTCTCTAGGCTAGAATAGAAATAGCAAATGTCCCGCTGTTTTGTTTGGTTAGGGTTAGGGTCCCCGGAGTATATTACTCGTGGATAGGGGATTAATAGTCTTCCCCTATTGATTCCTTGTCTTACGTTATTTTAAGTCCTCCTTAATTCCATTCCTCCGGGTTCTACATTCTTTAACTAGATTTGTGCTACACAATTAGTTAAGCTTCATATCCAAAGGGCAGCAGTAACTTTCGCGATACGAAATACGTGGAGATCTTGTTTAAACTAGAACGCATGGTGCCACTGACATCTACTGTGCAACCATAATCACGAAGCTAGGAATTACATGTAATCATTGTTCAACTTTTAACCACATGATATCATCGAGAACATCCTATCGGCAGTCTAGTGTGGTATGGCGTACGTGCAGTGCTAAAGGGAAAATACGAGCTCGATCAATGGAGTGAAATTGAAATAATAATTCTTGAGCTATCTATTCAACAACGAATAGCTGCCATTAAGAACATGATTTCGGCTTACTTACTTGGCTAGAGTTTTACTCGCTGATTCTAAGGAGGGTCTCAATATTGCTCCGCATCGGCTATAATATAGGTATAGGCGTACCGATATATAGTAAGCAGCTGTGATTCGGTGACTACTGGGACACTGATCCCCGACATGACCTTTCACCTCCACCAAACGCTATACAGAAGAAGATAGATCATATGAAACCTATAGGGAATGGGTCTAGACTCAAGGTAGTACGTGTTCCTGACAACTAATCACCAGATTATCAGTATGTTGAAGTCAGGATCGAAAATATCCATTCAAATGACAACTATTGGCCTTTGCTTATCTCTGCGATGCTTTATCTCCCTCGCGACTACATCCCTTTTCTTAATCTATCTGACTATGCTATGCAATCTGATAGCACCATTTACAACAGTAAAACTAGATGTGGGCCAACACAGCCATCACTGAACACAATGTGGTATTGCAGCTACAGCTAGAAGGTGTGTGTCTTTGTCTCAAGCAATTCACCATAATTATGGGATGTGATGATTCTACTTCGAGAGGTAGTTGAAATCTAGGTCTGCACTATTGTGCTGAGAAAAATGAATATGTAGATTGACCAATCAAGTATCGAGCTCGAAATCTCTGCTAAGTACCATTCGTCATGTACCATGCACTTACATCGGATACTTGCTTGCCTAGTGTTGCTCTGAGCAGAGTTGGGATCTCTATATCTTATTTCTCATCATAAATGGCCTGCCTGTAGTGGGGCATTGGCGGTCTTCCCATGCTGATTCCTTGTCCTCTGTTGATTTTTGATCCTTGTTAACTGCGCTTCCCTGGCTATTGATTCAACAAAGAACTAGGATAAAGAATGAGATTTCAGCACGCACCTTACTTGGCGAGAAGTCTTGTCATCCTGTTCTAGGCAGGGCGTAAGCAATGCTCCTCATCTGCTATAATACGGATTTTCCAGCAGGGTCCTTTGATAACATGACTACCTCAATATGGCCTCTCACCACTCACAAAAGCCTCTATCGGAAAAGGGAAAGTGATGGATACTATGAAATCTACAGGGTGTAGACCCAGAGACAAGACAGTAAATCTGCCCAACAGCTAATAACCAGCTCATCAGTATGTTTAAGTCAGGTTCTAAAAGATTCACTCACACGGTGACTATTGGCCTTCACTTTTATTTGAGATGCTTCGTCCCCTCCTTTATCACAACCCTTTTCCTAATCTATCCCACCATGCCACACCATCTAATGGCGCCCTTCACAACAGCAACACTTGATGCGAGGCATTACTGAACACATTGTAGTATTTTCACTATAGCTAGAAGATGTATGTCTTAGTCTCATGCTATCATCTATAATTACTGGATGGGGCAATTCCCTTCAGGTGGGGTGGGGGGCTCACTATCTCCAAGCTTGAAGCTTGTTTCATTCAGTAAGTGAGTAAGTAGAAAGAGGGAATTAGAAGATAATTAATCATTAGTAATATGTAGCATTCACAAGTCAAGCCTGATTCCCCCACGAGGTATGATTTACTTACCACTATTTCTATATGTGGGATTCGAGATACCATTAGGTTACGATGCTGTCTTATCGACTTTTCCACTCATGCATAGAAGCAAATACGAGTGAAATAGAATACTTGCAAGCCAGTGCATAATTGTCCTAAGCTCATCTTGCAATATAGATTTATTTCTTATAGAGCAGATGAAATTACAGTGACAAGGCCCAGGCTACTCTTAGTGCTTCAGCCTATCAAGACTAAAACCACAGTGTCTGACAAGATACTAAGCTCTACAATATTGATCACAAACTTAACGGCGAGTAGAATGAATGGACAACACACTCAACAAGAAGCTCCTTCTAGTTCTGCGAAGCTGGTTCTCTCTAGTGAAAAGCTTTTAGTCATACTTAGGTCAAATCTCATGAGGCTTCCCCCGCGTCCTCCCCGTTTCGACTAAGCGGTCTGGAAAGGATAGATGATCAGTCTCCTTCCAGAACAGCACACGCAACCCCTCGACCCGCACTGGGCCTGCTACCCTGTCCGCTCTACTGCAGACCGTGCTCTGTAAGCTCTGTAATGACGAGTTAATATTGGACTGATGGTATTTATGGAAGAATATGGCTTTGGAGCAACCAAATAATCACATGTCATAATCGAAATATGATTTATCCTCCGCCCAGACGAAAAGACGTGAAGGGTAGACACAAGGGCCTCTATGGAAGACAAGGTCAGTCCTTCGTCGGCCGGCATTAAAGAGGAGGTGCACGTCGGGATAAGCATTCTTAAACTTCCATCGTTCCTAGAACTTGCTTAAGACCTAATTTATAATGGTAATATGCAAGCTATGATAACTCTGCTATCGTGTGCTTCGGTGTCCATGTGAACATAGCTGCTATGTATCGTGTTCGGATGTATCATCATTGATTTGGTAGCCTCATCTCGCATGCTCGATGCCGATGTAGCTCTTGTGATGGACAAATGGTGACACGATTGAATGTGTTCAGACTTGCTTGAAAAACGTCTGGACAACTATATAAGGGTGCCTCGCCTCGCAACATGTATTTTCTTTTCTTCTTTCTCCAGAACATCCGTCTCATACTTCTCATACCTTGACTTTGCTCACTGCCTCTACTTGAGCCTTCTTATAACTCTCTCCATCGTTAATCCTACAATTTGTTACAATACCTTTGCCATTGCAAAGCTCCGTCTACAAAATATCAACCAGAAGCTATCACTCGACAATCATGCAACGCTGGACTGTTACCCTACTTCTTGCTTTTGCTGCCAGTGCTCTGGCAGCTCCTGGCAACGTTCAAAATGTCGGCGAGAACAAAAACCTCGATGGTGATGCCGGTGTTTCTAAACGTGTGATCGTCGGCTGTTCGTTTGTCAACTTGGGTGACATGGGCTGGGTTTGCATTTGCGTTGACGACGAAGAGGGCCCCTTCCCGGCTGACCCCGAATACTGCGCAGAGTAGGAGTTTGCCAGCCTTTGGTTGAACTACCCTGCATAGAGATAGCTGGAACCAGGATAAGATTGGCAGTGACTAGCAGTCCCAATCTCCTAAGGTATCTTTCCGTCAAATACTTGAGCTAAGCTATGCTACTAAATTCATATATAACAGTCTAGAGATTTCTCGATGTTGAACTATTGGAATGATGTGGTGTAGTTTTGAATTGCTCGTGTTAAACCTTTGCCTTGAGAAAGCTACAGTCCAGCAATTTGTAGTAAGATCCTAAACTGAACGTAAAAGAACTAGCTATCGATTTGCAAGTTGGCATGTTGATCTTGTCAAGTTGCATATTCACCATTACTGCAAAGTAGGTGAAGACCTTGTGTGTACCTTGTGATTAGTAGGCATACTGTGTCTATTTAGTTAAATATCTTATGCCATGTGCAGTTTTAACTGCCAACATTTTGACTGTAAAAAACGGCAGTTGGAGAATGCCGTGCTCTTCTATTTCTGGAGTCTACAAAGTGGTGCTATTTCAGTTAATCAACTAATCTCAATTTGTTGGTTTAAGCCTAGATGGGGGATCTTACGGTTGAAATTGGGAGGACGTACCGAGAGTCCTCGAATGAGTAGAAGAGGAATCTGTGATTTTTTGGTTCTCTCTTTCTGTCTAATAATGTTTGAAGCGCAGATCGTGACCGGTTTAGACATTCCTCACCTCAGTGCCCGCATCGACCAAAATGCCTTAGAAAAGGCCTTTCTTATCATATGTATCAGTGGCCGCTGTCTTGATCATTGAGCATTTAGTTGGAACTACCAGCGAGAGGGTTTGGCCGAACTTGGTCAGGGGCTACAATCCAGTAGCACTGATTCAGATTACCAACAATAGGCTCTCACAGGTGACACTATTCGTGAGGAGTGGATTGTAGCATTCAAAGCGGCATTCGCATTTGTCGTGAATTCAAAGGTGTTGAGCTATTATGACAGCGGTGATTTGATCAATCTGTCGGCTGGCATTTCGTCTGCTGCGATATAAACTAGGGCTATGTATCTAGCTGCTATAAATCCATCTTTTCCCTGCACTGGATAGCACCAAACATCAAGATGTTTGTTTGGTTTTTCACCCCCAGTTACCAGTCTTTTTATCTCCATTTCTTTCTGCGCAAGTGGTGAGTCTAATGTGCTCGGCTTTGGTCAGTAAGGTAGTAGCACTTGGTTGCGCCTTGTCATCGCAGTATATAGATCACTGTGACACATTGGAGCTTTAATTCCGGGGTAGTTTTAAGGGCCTGAAAAGTGAGATTGATTATAGCTTCATAATTAGACTGTGCCATGTTGGGTGATTGAGAATCAGTTGATCAAATGGAGAAGGTGGAGGTTGAGGGTTTTTTGTTTCACTCACTGTACTGTTTCACTCTGTCAATAACCTAAGTCAGGGCTACCAGGATTGTTGAGCGTGATCCAGTCCGCCCAAACGCTAGGGCGAGCATCAGACATGATGGGTCTTCTTCCGAGGCTCATGTGCTTGATCCCGACATGGTAGTGGTGGATATATAAACCGGCTGAGATCCACTCTTCCGGCAAGAAATAGATAGACAACAGAAAAGACTTCAATAATCAACGTGTTTCGCGTTCTCGTCTTTAAATGACATTCAGCACGTCCTCCTAATATCCACTGTTACGCTGACTATACATGTACGTTGGTTGAATTGTAAACTAGTGATAGGCTGGGAAGCTTGATATGACTGAACGACCAACATGACGGAACAAAAAGGCATTGCGGAATGGGCAGTCAGTTCATAGGCTGCTGGATCTGGTCAAGAGAGTCCTGTAATGATTAGGGAAGAACAGTGTGGCTAGACTAAAGGACATGCACGAACAGAATCCGTATCTAGTTATTTTAGAACTAAAGATGAGATTAAGCGAAAACTAAAGAGCAAGTTGCACAAGTCGCAAAATATGTCCTTCGATGCAGTTATATTGCTAAACTAGATAACTATTCTCAAGATTCACCTATTGCAGCACTTGGTGTGATGGGTTTTACTAACAAGAGAATCTCAGATTTGGCCAAATACTGTTTACTTGATCGAAATCGTAAAGAAAGTGAAAATAAATTGCGAGCCCAGAGAGCATAATTCAGAGCCTGCTTTATGGATTTCAAACACTGAAAGTCTGTACTGTACATTTTGAACTGCGCTACAATATATTAAGCAAAGGTATGTATATTTATGTATATTTATGTATGTAAGCTCATGTGCTTTGTAAGACTCGTTTTCGGACTCAGGGAATCCAATTCGCCGTCATTACTTTAGATATATATGCTCACCTGCTAAAACTCTACATGTTGGTCTACAGGTAACACTCTAGGCCATATCTATTACAGCACTGACCTTTGTTGGGGTATTAGCTATAAAAATTTAGAAGCCTCTTATCTAGGAATGCTCTATACTTATAAGTCCATCAATACTTATGTTACGGATACACGGCAAAATCCTGCTAAACGTATGGAATCTTTATTAATCGATGGGATGTAAAAGGAGTCTAACTAGATGGTTGGGATGGTGTGCGGGGTGAACTACATCTACTCGCTCCACTATGTTCCTGCCCGGCTTCACCGCCTTCCAGATTCGGTACTCAACCACAATAACTTATCCCAAGATCAGCAAGTACGCTCTAGGTGCCTCAACATTGTCCCCTAGACCTAGACGGCCCCCACCAGGCGCACACTATGGCGGTGGCTACATGTATTCTCCGTATTAGCTGTATGCTCTCCCCACCCTTGGTGGTCTGCGATTATGTAGCCACAGGTACCTGTGGCCCTATTGCGCCCTGTAGTGTGCGCCTAGTGGCGGCTGACCTAGACTATAGGATAGCGTAATTTACCAATCAGCAGAACAGACCATTGAGCGCAACACTGCAATCAGAATTTGACAATTCCATCTTACAAACCACTCTACTCAAACCACCAATAATGTCTTCAAATTCTAAAGAAGCCAATGCCGTTCTTGCGGTTACTGATATCAAACAAAACCCAAAACTCAGTGTGTGAGAGACCGCCAAGATCTACACAGTCAGCCTTTGCACCTTGTACACCACAATGAAGGTAAGCCACCTTTGACAGGATATACGCGCCAACTCCATGTGATTCACTCTACCCGAACAAGAGACTCTGGTCAAGTTCATTCTTGTCCTAGATTTGCGAAGACTTTTCCCCTGGCCCAGTGGTGCCAAGGAAATAACCGAGCTCCTCGTCACGCAATAGAATGTGGGACATTCTCGGCAGCACTGGGCTTCACACTTCGTCCAGCGATAACCAGAGTTAAATTCAAGACTTGTTTTGATCACACATACGACTGGTGCCTCATGACCCTCAGGCAGTCTTGTCACTACAGTAGCACATGACACAATCGGCAAACGCCGGAGAACCAAGAAGGCACATATAGCTAGGAGGAGCCGTTACTGTAGCTAATGCTCAAGAGATTCTCGCTCATAATCATGTTGATAGGCAGCTGGCTCACGAAATGCAACAGAGTGGTGGTAAGTCAAGGTCACTGTAGCAGACACGCAGGACCTTGGCAATTGTGGGAAGACAGTACATAATGGAAGACCCTGTTAAGAAGATGTAGAACCACCTGGCAAATCTGACTGTCGTTGTTCTAAATATATTTCTTTTTATTATTTTATCGTAATGGAATATTGAATGCGGGGGGCTCTGCTTACTGGTTCGTTCCACTCACTAGCGAATTACATTATTTTACATAATAAGCTTGGAAGCTTGGATCCTCTAGTTTGTAGCATAATGGAACTGTTCAGCCCCCATGTCCTTTTATCTCCGACAGCTAGAATAGCGTGAATGGTGAGCCATGAAATCTGAACATTCTAAAAATCAACACTGACAATCTAAGCAAAAGAAAGCCATCCCACTACCTTGACAGGAATATCATGATATAGATGTAACTACTCAGCTCTAAGATCTACATGTAAAATAATTGTTGACAAACCGTCAGACTTGGAGCCTTGCTTCCATTTAGCTGTCTGGAGATAGTGTATAGTTTTGATAGCTTAGCTTGAAGAATCAAAGTTTCTGGGCACTGAAGATGGTGTTCACCACACATTTGAAAAATATCAACCATCAGAAGGACAGGTCTCATCCAAGACACACATGATTACTCTTAGGAGAAAGCCCTTGAAAAGCTTAGGGCATTCTACAGTAAGCCTTGGGATTCTTTTAAAGCCTGTCAATTCAAGCTATTATGTATAGGCCAACGTTCACAGTTCATCCAGTGTCATAAACGCAATACAATAAGGCCATCAAAATTGAATTCAAGCTGGCAAGTCCAAAAGGCAGTGATTAGATTTCGGATTTACACTATCGAGTTTCAACACATGATGCTCGAGGGGAGTGTTGTTGTGAGCTGATGTTTTTATTGATTTTATTGGGTTGTAAAAGACTAGGTTTTCTATTCCTGACCAAGTAAGCTCACAAAGTATTATATGTTGTGGGCTTACCCGATATCTTACCGAATAGGGGTAGATTCTCCACAACAGGTGTCATCCACAATGACATTTGGCCCGTAACCTGAACCGGGGTTACCAGGATTGTTGCCCCTGACCAAGTTTGACTGAATGTTGTGGTAAGTTTCGGACATAATGTTGCATGGGTGCACTATGTGTTGCGTGGCGCACTATCCAGGTTAAGTGGCGTCCCATACATACCCCACTTCTTCATAACCAAGACCCACACACCTCTTGTGGCTGGACACCCATGAGAGGGTTGACACCTTATCATGAATCCTCATGAATCCTCATGAGCACAATACAAAAGGGATGAAGTCTAAGGACGTAGTGTAGAGGTAACACCTTGGACAAGAAGGAACTGATTCAAACAAAGAGATCTATCCTACACATAACGCAATTCACCAGTAAGCGGAACACTGCACTCAGTATTCGAGAGGCCGCTAACATCTACAGAGTCAGCCTTGGCACCTTGTACACCAGAATGAAGAGAAGCTACACTCGACAGGATGTACGCGCCAACTCTGTGTGATTCACTCCACGCGAAGAAGAGACTCTTGTTAAGCTCATTTTTGACCTAGACTCGTGAAGATTTGCCCACTGGCATAGTGGTGCCGAAGAAATAGTCGACCTGCTCCTGTCAGAATGCGATCTGGGACAAAATGGGCAGCACTGGGCTTCACACTTCATCCAGCGATAACTAGAGCTTTAGACTTGTTTTAATCACACATATGACTAGTGTCTCATGACTTTTAGGCAGTCCTGTTGAAGCTGGATGTCAAGTTACAGGCTCCAACACCAACTGGCCCTCTTCCTGAGGGGACTGACACTTGGGTCTCTTTGGCATCACACAATCCGACAAAAGTCCTCTCACAGTCTGCCTACGCCAATAATCGAATTGCCCATCATCAAGGAACCCTTTCGACTCCGATTTACCATGCTAGCTACCAGTTTGCGATGGAGACACAGTCGATAATGCATGAGGTGGTACTTTCACGCGAGCAGAACAAGTCGCTGCAGTAGCAAATGAGATACTCGGCAAACGCCAGAGAACCAAGAAGGCACATATGGCTAGGAGGAGCTCTTGCTGTAGCTAATGCTCGAGAGATTCTCGCTCAAAAGGATGTTGATACGCAGCTGGCTCAAGAAATGCAACAGAATGATGGTCAGTTGAAGTGGAATGCGGAAGGCATTCAGCACTCTGGCAATTGTGCGAAGACAGGTCCTAATGGAAGAACTCGTTTAGAACATCCACAACCATGTAGCAAATGTAACTGTAGTTATTTCAAATGGATTTCTTCTGTTATTAAATCACAGTGGAAGAGTGGATGCGAAGGGTATTGAGAAATGTCCTGATCACTGGTAAATTACAACATGAGTTCTCCAAAATCAAGATCCATCACTTTCTGAGTCAAAGATATCACCCAAACACAGCATGCTCTTATCTAAGATTCTACTAAATAGGGAGTAGATTGTCCTCGACATCTTCAATTTGAAAAGTTCTTCTCATGGAAAACCAGGTAGAAGTAGTAATAGATCGTACAGATATAAGGCCACACGAACGCAGATATAATTCTTCTCCGTTTACCAGAGAAAGTAGGAGATAAAGGTCAAGCCAAAGAATTCGCAATTAAGAACCTGTAGAAAACAGCTGGCTGAAGGCCTGCCAACATAGTGAGATAAGGCTGAAAGGAGGAAGGAATCGTCAATCCATGACACTAATAACTCGGTTCATAGAACAAGGCTATCATCCATTATAGATGTTGAAGAGATACTGGCCCCAGTATGTATTGCCAACATAGCTCATCCCATTAGGCAATGTTTTAGATAATTCCTATTCACACCATAATGAGTTCCTATTGCTGACAATAGGCTCCCATAGGTGACAGCATAGTACTAAACATCAAAAAATTTATTTGGTTTTTCACCTCCCTGTCTATTTTCTGCAATATTCATAGCAACTTTACTTTTGCTATACTTCAATGTTCCATCATCTAAGTTTATTTGCTACACGGTTTAGCTAATAGTTTGGGACATCTTCAACTTTTCTAGACACCTAATTCTTAGTGGTTGATCTTTGTCCTCCCAGTGTATTAGATTGTCCACCAAAGTCCAGGTCAATCCTAATACCAGCCTCTTGCCTTTGTTGTTTGCATTTTCTGCATTGAGATATACCAGGAGTAATTCGTATATATTCCTACCACACGCCGATGTAGACACAATGCTGCATCTGTTGGTGCTTCATGGGATCATGCCAGAAGCCTTTCTTTGTTGAGATGTCTCAATTGATATCGATGTGTATGGTGATAGCGATGGCCTGACAATTGCAATTTTTGAACTTGACATAAAGCTTGGGTACATTGGTGCTCACAGGATTGACTAGAATGCCTCTCTTCAAGATGTCGTAGTTCTGGTACTTTCCAGCAGCTGCAAGGGGTGCCTGTTGGGCACCCTATAGTTTGTCAGGGCTTTTACCAGTCCTAGCCGTTTTTATCGTCTAATCGATTTCAAATAATTTCTTGAGCCAGGTAAGACTCTGATCTTTCCCATGGCCTCGACTCCGATTATGTACACAAGACTGGGGATGAATCTTATGAATCATCTCCATGTTCTTACTCAGGAAGGCTATGTCATCGAATCAAATCAGGATTGGGACTCCCTTGATTAGCTCGACCATGACCTCTTGATCTTTTAGGAGTTAGAGAGGTCTGAACAGAATAAAACAAGATGACATCTTGCTAGACCATCCTTATGATGCCTATTCAACGTCGTAGAGACCCCTATTGAGTTTCTCATTATTCTATTCTCGTGGTGTGACAGTCGCAGGGCTAGGTTTACAACATGCCCTAGTTTGGCTTGCGTGAATAGATTTATGACAGCAGCCATGTGTTATTCATGGATTATGTTCTTAGATTCGATACAGAACTAGCTTGGTAATATCCCTTCCGAAATATCATTTGCCTGTGTCGATATTCTTGCTAAGCATCACCACTATATTACAATATCCATCAGTACCATGTGTGGATCAAGCACATGGGCCTTGGAACAAGACCCTTTAAGTCTGATGCTAACCCTAGCGGTTAGGCGAGCTGGGGTCAGAAATCCTGGTAACCCTGACTTATATTATTGATAGAGTGAAACATTATAGCGAGTGAAACAAAAATCCCTTTACCTTTACCTTGTTTATTTGATTAACTGATTTTTAACCATCCAGCATGGTACAGTTGGATTATAAAGCTAGAATGCTTCTCACCTTTCAGATCCTCAAAACTAACCCGGAGTTAACGCTCCAATGTGTCGCAGTGATCTATAAAACTAACCAAACAACCCTATGGTATCGACAGAAGGGCATCCAAGCCCGAGCCGATATTATCCCTGCATCACAGAAGGTATTCGATTTAGGGGAAGGGGTCGTTCCTCACTTTATTGTTGACCTAGATTCATGAGGATTCCCCTCGTCTCTATGGTAAAAGAGGAATGGCTGATCAATTGCTTGCAGACCACGCCGTTGCGCTTCAAACACCGTCAGGCGACACGCAGAGCTCAAGATGTGTTTTTTTTTTCCAGAAGTATAACTGTCAGGGAGCCAAGTGTAAAGACCTAGCTATTATCCATAGCTGGTTCACACTTGTGACGGACACAATTGTAAAGTATAGCTTCTGATGGGATGATGTTTGTAATGCTGAAGGGACTGGCTTTGTAATGGGCATTATTCATAGTGTAATGGTCATCAGGCATATGAAAGGAAACACATGGTCCACATGGTATAGGACTGGGTGAAGATCAATATGGCTACTTACGGCTAGGCTTGGGCTTTTTGAAACACTCAAAAAGGGCATTCGTATATCCACCGTTGGCATTCCTCATCTTCATGAAAATTTCTATCCTTGATTACCATGGCTTACTTCATACACCCCACAACGTAGTTGCACTCGCGATAACGGGGGTATTTGCTGAAAGTAAATCAAATCGCTATTAAGAAGACTGTCTTCTCATGGGTATAGTTGAAAGATACATCTCTTAGCCCACGCTCTCATCCGTAGCTAATAGTTATGGTAAGTCTACGCGGGATAATATTCTTACTTGAGGCGCTTAAGTAAATCCCTGCGCTGTTAATAACTTTTCGTCATGTATAGCAATTAACGTCCACCTACATAGATTTGATATTGAGAGAATGCTACACTCGGCCAAACATAAGCTGAATGTAAGCCCATCCTCCCCAACTGTCCTCAACCATACTAAAATACGTGCAAGTTATTAGAGGAATCAAAAGAAACTGCCCGTGCTACTAGAAAAAAGGCTTCCTTCAAAGATAGACACGATAATTCCATTACGAGTAACTACATGATTGTCAGAAATCATAACATTATAGAGTGTGAGATAAACCCTGAGAAATAGCCCCGTGCCTCAAAAGTAAGCATATATTTACTTTGGCCTACTGCCTACATCATGTTAAAAGATTTAGATACGACGATTACGGTGGACCTCGAACTTGCATTAACCTTTCCTCTCACTCGACAGCAAATGTGTTTGTTTCGACGACTTTTTCCAAATTCTTGGCAAAATTGGCTAGTCATACCTAGTCGCTCATCTAGCTGTATAAGCACCTCCCTTTCTTTTCTTAGCTGATTCTTCTCAAGAAAAAAGGTAAAAACGGGACTCGCCAGAAAGATGCTTTCTATACCATATCCTAAGCCGCTCCTTGGAGTCTTATGACATTTTATTAGCCGTAGTGAATGGAATCTTAATGAAAGAGGTCAGGCCCCCCCCCTATCCGTTGAGTTTATGCGAGAAGACGAAAGATTTTCTGTCTAACAAGTTGATGCACTCTAGGGTGTTTATGACATGACCCCATGTAACGGCGTGAACAGACGGCCTAATCGGTGCAATTCTTACGGCAGTTGAATGAAGCTTACTCTCTCCGAAGAAAAAACTCCAGTTAGGCTCATCTTTGACCTACACTTGCAAGGTTTGCCTCTCCACCAGAGTGACGAGTGTGACTAAGTGGCTGGTCGTATATTATTAAACTGTGACACACGGCAGGTCAGCGGGCTCTCGATTTGGAACTAGGTCCGCCAACTTGGGGGGGGGGGGTACAAGGAGCTTTGTTGATTTTCTGTGTGCAGAATGACTTTTGAAAAGTGGGATAACATGATGATATAGGTAAGAACTGATCTACCGCCCGATGACACGGCACAAGACAATAGCCAGAAACGGGGTTTCTTTGTAAGACACGGCCCGCCAGTCGCCAATTATCCCGACAGATTATCAAATCTGAACTTGGACTACTACGAATCTGTCCGTGTTCTTGTCTTTCCTGTTTTTAAAAACAAGCTTTATGGAGACCAAATCCCGGCCTAGGAGCCAGGGCGCGCCTATTCTTGCGTGCTACGATATCGCAGTGAACATAGCTGCTATACAGCGTCTTACATCCATTATATCTTGGGCCTAGTCATAACCTTCCCAATTGTTGATATCCACATCGCTCTGGCAATGTAGAGAAAGCTACTTCCATGACTAAAGATGGCTTAGTAGACCTCAGAGCTTTCTAGACATGTATATATAGAGATGGTACATCCCACACTCGTCAGCCTTTGTTCTCCATTCTTCAAACCTCGGGTTTATACTTCTCATATCTTCCTGAACTCTACCTACGGCCTTGTCCTACAATTCTATCCCATTATCTTGCCGTTTGATCTTCATTTCATTTCAATCTTTTCGTCCCAACAAGCCTACCAGCGCTCCAGACAAACGATCCCCCATAAATCATTACTCAGCAAATATGCAACACTGGGCCGTTACCCTATTTCTCGCTTTCGCTGCCAGTGCTTTGGCAACTCCCATTGAAAACTTTGGAAAGGGGCCCGAGGTTGATGGAAGTCCCGCTGATGGACTAGAAGGGTGGGACAATTGTGAAATGGTCGACACCAAATGCTGGTGCGCACTCCCAGACGGCCGGGTCGTTCTTGCCCCAGTAGAAGCTTGTTCGTAAGGGCGCTGGTATATAGCAGGGCTGCTAGCCCTTGATGAAGCTTTGCTCCAATAGAGCTTACCTTGGCATGGAGGTATTCGGAATCCTGAGACCTAGCTAGCTACAACTCAGCAGCTTTATAGAAAGACCTCAAGTCAAAGTTGAACAACTTGGTCAACCTGAAATAGTCAATAATGCCGCACTAGTTGTTTACCACGCTCCATTGATGCTGCCTTGATTTCTAATATTAGCTGTAGAGTAGATTACCATCGCCTTGGGCAAAAATACAGACCGGCCATGCGAATATATGTATTTTTTAGGCATAACGTGCGTGATAAGCAGGCGGCGCACTTTTATCAACGTTCCGAAATAAATTAGCAATAGAAACACCATAATCGATCTGATCAATTAACATCAATGGCTATACTATTCACTGCTGATCCCGATTGGCTCCAGACTAGTCCTTGCATTATGTTTGGTCTTTCCGCAAATACTACACTACCGAATCTTTGCTCCTTGTGACCTTCCGCGACCACCTCTCAAGGTTTCAGCTGTTACCTGCGCATCAATGTCTATCTGATCAAGTGATTTTAATGCTTCCCTATATCTAAAGGCCCTTCTTTCTGTATCCTAGTCCTTCTCCGACTCTGGCGCTGTCCTACTGTCTTATTCTCTTGTTCAAGTTGTCGAACCCTTACCTGTAGTAAGACCATCTCATCCATAATAGCAGTTGTTGCCTTCTCAAAATGCTTCACGGCTTCAATTATTGACTCAGGGGAGTTGCTCCTATGATTTCTAATCCTTCCTTGCAGATACTCAGAATGCGATTGGGCCTCTAGCACTGTCTTTGGAGTCCTTGCAGCCCAAGGGGTCAATGGTGTCGTGACCTCTACGGGAGGCGTCGGAGTCCGTAGCTGCACATCAAGCTTTGAGATGGCGTTTTCTGGGTCAAAGGGAGCAAGCCCGGCTCCTCTAAAACCTCCCTTGATATTGCTTTCGGCAATAGCAGCTTGTTGGGCGGCATGAGAGATAAGAAAGAGCTTGGTCTTGGAAATGTAGGTTATAGAGCATCTGATCAAACGCTCTATTTGTTAACTGTATGCCTTTTTCAGCGGCCTAAAGCACCCTACGTAAAGAGGCTGAAGTAGATGAGAGGCATGAGTAGGCATACAGAGCGTGATAATCTTGTTCTCCTTGAAATATTGCTCGAATTCGACGGAGTGGTGATTTTCGTGACCATCAAGGATCAAGAGACGATAGCGACTGTTCGTTCGCTTAGCTGTAGCCCGATCAAAGTGCTTTAGCCACTCAAAACCTAGCTTGTAATTAGTCCATTCATTTTCGCTCAATGCAATAACATAATCGCCAAGGAGGTCGCATTCTTGGTACCAACTGGCAAAGTGATCTTTAGCTGCACCAATGATAAACGGCGGGATCAACTGACTATCCGCATATATCCCCTTAATCACAGTAATCCAATCGCGAGTTCCAGGCTGTACTTGCTTTAGTCTTCTTTACCTGTGTCAGCTTGTAACGACTGTTCCGGGCTCAACCAAGCCTATCATAAAGCTGGTCTTATCAAAGTTCCAGATATTATCTAATCGGATACCGTATTTCGCACAGGCACAAATAAGTGTGGAAAGCCAGAATTAGTGCAGCCTGGAAACTGGAAATGGATTACAGTCATTCAAGTGATTAACGTAGATGGCTGAGCGATCCTGCCGTTTATCATCAGTGTAGGCTAATATCACCTTGCTACCTGGTCAGAGGGCTTGAACAGACGAATGAGATGCAAAGTAAACTACAGGGAAGAGTGACAATGAGAGTAGATAAGGGAAATCAAGAAATTGATCAAATGGACATGGATGCATAGGTAGCGGCCGAGTCATCAAGAAGTGGTGGTCGGGGAGGGCTGGTGTGACCGGAGGTTCAGCATTGTAGTGTGTGCGGCAAGCCTGGCCATGATGCCAGAACATGTCAGGTAGTAATGCAGGCATCTGGGAAAGAGTATAGTGAACGATTTGGGTTGAGTAAATTGTTTGCTGCGTTTTTATTGTGATTTCTGGAAAGAAGGTTGAGATTTTTGTTCCACTCGCAATACTCTTTCACTCGCTATACAAGTATGTTATTCACTATGAATGATGTAAGTTGTGAGCGAGCGCCCGACATACGAGAGCTGTCAGTAACCTAAGTCAGGGTTACCAAGACTGCTAACCCTAATCCGGTTCGCCCAAACTTTAGGGTTAGTATCAGACATAGGCGGTCATCTTCCAAGGCTCATGTGCTCGATCCAGAAATGGTACTGATGGATATGTAAACCGGCTGATATCCACTCTTCCGGCAAGAAATAGGTAAACATCAGGAACCACTTCAATAATCAACTTATTAGTCGTTCTCCTCTTTAGAGGACATTCAGTACGTCTTCCTAGTATCTACTGTTACAGTCACTATACATGTACGTTAGTTGAATTGTAAACTCGTGATAGTCTGGGAAGATTGACACGACTGAACGACCAACATGACGAAACAGAGAGGCATTGCGGAATAGGCAGTCAGTTCATTCAGGCTGCCGGATCTGGTCAAGAAACGCCTGTAATGGTTAGGGAAGAACAGTGTGGCTAGACTAAAGGATATGCACGAAAAGAATCCGTATCTTGTTATTTTATAGCTAAAGCTGAGATTAAAAGAAAACTAAAGAGCAAGTGGCACGATTTGCACGACATGTCCTTTGATGCAGTGATGTTTTTAAACTAGATAACTATTCTAAAGATTCAACTATTGCAGCACTTGGTGGGATGGGTTTTACTAAGAACACGAGAATCTCAGATATGACCAAATACTGTTCACTTGATGGAAATCGCAAAGAAAATGAAAAGAAATTGCGAACGTGGAAAGCAAGCATAATGCGGAGCGGGCTGTATGGATTTCGAGCAATAGAAATCTGTGGGCATGTGTAGGGCAACACGAATGCTGTAATGAGAGAAGTTTGCCTCAAGCCTAAGACTAATTTCCTCTGAAGGCTGGGGGCAATGATGCTGGATCACAAGCGCTTGCGCCATTGCAATGACTCATGCTCACACCGCGTTGGCCGTAAGATTCAGTGTCGTAACAAATGCAGGCGCCACGGAAAGTGCAACAGCCCTGATACTCCCTGGCAGCAATGCTACCATGAGTATTATCCACATCGACACCGGGCTCAGCCGCCGGCATTGCAATAGCAGTGCCAGCGAGAGCGAGAAGGAAGGTAATAGTCCAGGATTGCATTTTGTTGGTTCGGTTATGGGTAAAAGTGAAGTTGAAGCTCGTGTAGGCAGGAAGATCGGACAGAAGAATATAGTAGAAATGAAGTTTCAAAGGACTGAAGGTAATGGTAAGTGTGTAGAGTTGGAGAACTGATGTAGTTGTGAAGAACAAGTAAAACGACTGATTATCATGGCAAAAGGAAGGGTCTTATATACATATCTGAATAGATTATTGAGCAAAGCTTAGTCGGGTATATCAAGCCATCAGTACTTCTGCATCACGATACGTCTTCTGAGCATTAGACCACGGAGCACATAGAGGCTTGTTTGAGGGCTTCCAGAAATCTACTTCTTATTTGACTTCGGCTATAATATAGTACTTGCGGATGTAATAGATTACATGCTAGTATATGTATCTGTTCTTTCTCACACTTCACTTATAATTTGAAGCTAGTTATCTATTTTCGGTATAAACGGCTACATCTTACACAGTGGTCTACTCACACTTCATACTGCACTTTTATCATATCCCTGTCCCTGGATGGATCAGTGGTAGTATGTTTCTCATGTCTCCATGTTTTCAGATATGTAAAGCCACTTGCGTAGCTAGGATCGATCACCTGTATACTTTAGCCAATCTAATCCAATCTTGTACTACTTGCACATTGACGTTCCAATAGTACATGTTAGCAGGACGTACTGAATGGTCTTAGAATGGGAAGAAGAAGGAACAAGTGATTATTCATCTTGTTCAATGTCTATCAAATCCTTGATTGAAGAGTAGATCTCAACTGATTTATTCATCCATCACTGCAGTATCTACACCAAACACATGGCCTTGGAAAAGGCCCTTTGGGTCTGATACTAAAGCCGACGTTTTGCTCAACTTGGTCAGAGTCAGCAATCCTGGTAAACCCGACTTGGCTTCCAAGCTCACACATATCTATATCAATCAGCAGGGATGGCCTTGGTGGAAATCTCGGCTTTAGAGAGTAGCAGGTTTGTGATGTATGCTGATTATCAAAGTTGCTTTTCTTTACCACTATAATTGTGATGGACAAGGCTGTACATATTGAACTGTGCTACAATATAGCAGGCAGAGGTATATATATCTATATATGTAAGTTCATGTGCCTTATAAGACTCATTCTTAGACTCGGGGAAACCAATCCGCCGTTATTACTCCAGATATATTTGCTCATCTTCTAAAACTCAACATGTTGATCTACAGGTAACACTCTAGGCCATATCAATTACAGCACCGACCCGTGTTGGAGTAGTACCCTTGGTTAAATTTAGAAGCCTCTTATCTACGAATGCTCTATACCTACTTATAAGTCCAACAATACTAATCTCAAGACCAGCAATTACCATCTAGATGCCTCGGCATTGTCCCCTAGACCTATATAGGCCCCACTAAGCGCACACTACGGCGGTGGCTACATGTGCTCCACCCATGAGATGTATGCTCTCTTCCCTCTTGGTGATCTGCGATTATGTAGCCACAGATACCTGTGGCCCTATTGCGCCCGGTAGTGTGCGCCTGGTGGGGGCTGACCCAGACTATAGGATAACGTAATTTACCAATGAGCGGAACAGACCATTGAGCGCAACACTGCACTCAGACTTTGACAATTCCATCTTTCAAACTACTCTACTCAAACCACCAATAATATCTTCAAATTCTAAAGAAGCCAATCCTGTTCTTGCTGTTCCTGGTATCAAATAAAATCCAAAACTCAGTGTTTGAGAGACTGCCAAGATCTACACGGTCAGTCTTTGCACCTTATACACCAGAATCAAGGTAAGCCACCCTCGACAGGATGTACGCGCCAAATCCATGTCATTCACTCCACTCAAAAGAGAGACTCTAGTCAAGTTCATTCTTGGCCTAGATTTGTGAGGACCTTCCCCCCTGGCCCAGGGGTGCCAAGGAAATAACCGACCTCCTCGTCGAGCAATAGAATGTGGGACATGCTCGGCAGCAGTGGGCTTCACACTTCGTCCAGCGCTAACCAAAGTTCAAGACTTGTTTTAATCATACATACGACTGGTGCCTCATGATGTTCAGCCAGTTTTGTTAAAGCCTGATATCAAGTTACAGGCTCTTAGACCAACTGGCTGTCTTCCCAGGGGGACTGACACTTGGGTCTCGTTGACATCACACAACCCGACACAAGTCCTCTCACAGTCTGCCTATGTCACTACCCAAAAGATCCATCATCAAGGACGTTCTCCAAGCCAGTTTATAGTTGTATCTACTAGTTTGCAATGGGGACTCAGGCAATAATGGACAGGTTAGTGCTTTTATATGAGCAGGATAAGTCACTACAGTAGCAAATGAGACACTCAGCAAACCCCTGAGAGCCAAAAAGACATACATTTGGCAAGGAGGAGCTCTTACTATAGGTAATACTCAACATATTCTAGCTTAAAGTGATGTTTATTGGCAGGTGGCTCAAGAAATGCAATAGCATGGTGGTCAGTCGAAGTGCACTGCAGCAGGCATATAGCCCCGCGGCAATTGTGGGAAGACAGGCCATAATGGAAGACCCTGTTTAAAAGATGTAGAACCACCTGGCAAATCTGACTGTCATTATTCTAAATATATTTCTTTTTGTTATTTTATCACAATGTAACAATGAGTGTGGGAGGGGGGCGGGTATTAGGAAGTTTTCTGCTTACTGGTCTGTTCCACTCACTAGCGAATAAGCTCGGAAGCTTGGTTCCTCTAGTTTGAAACATAATGGAACTATTCAGCCCCCATGTCCTTCTATCTCCGACAGCTAGTAAAGCGTCAATGGTGAACCATGAAACCTCAACATTGTACAAATCAACACTGACAGTGTAAGTAAAAGAAAGCCATCCCATTACCTTGACAAGAATATCATGATATAGATGTAACTACTCAGCTCCAAGATCTACATATAACATAATTGTTGACAAACCTCCAGACTTGGAGCCTCGCTTCTATCCAGCTGTATAGACAAGTTTATAGTTTTGACAGCTATGCTTGCCTTGAAGTATCTAAGTTTCTAGGCACTGCAAATGGTGTTCACCACACACTTGAAAGATATTAACCATCAGAATGACAAGTCTCATTCAAGAGACATATAATTACTCTTAGAAGAAAGGCCTCGAAAAGCTTAGGGCATTTCACAGTAAGCCCCGGCATTCTTCCAAAGCCTCTGAATTTAAGCTATTATATATAGGCCAACGTTCACAGTTCATCCAGTGCCATAAACGCAATGCAATAAAGCCGTTAGAAATCTATTCAAGCTGGCAAGTCCGAAAAGCAGTGATGAGATTTCGGATTTACGTTATCGAGTTTCAACACATGGTGCTAGAGGGGAGTGTCATCCACAATGGCATTTGGCCCGTAACCTGAATCGGGGTTACCAGCATTGTTGCCCCTGACCAAGTTCGACTGAACGTTCTGGTAAGTTTCGGACATAATGTTGCAGGGTGCACTTGCACTATACATGTCAAGTGGTGTCCCATACATGCCCCACTTTTTCAAAACCAAGACCCACGCCCCCTGTGCCTCAATAGCTAGAAAGGGTTGAAACCCTATCACGAATCCTCATGAATCCACATGAGCACAATAAGGAATGAGGTCTAAGGACGTAGAGCTGGACAAAATGGAACTGACTCAAACAAAAAGAGTTATTCTACACATGACGTAATTTATCAGTAAGCGGAACACTGCGCTCAGATTTTCACAATGACATCGTTCAAAACATTGTGCTCATACCACCAATAATAATATATCTAAACTCTAAAGAAGCTAATCTCATTCTTGCTGTCGTCACTATCAAAGAAATCCCAAAACTCAGTATTCGAGAGGCAGGCATTCAGCACTGTGGCAATTGTCGGAAGACAGGCTACAATGGACGAACTCATTTAGAAGATCTAGAACCATGTGGCAAAAATAACTGTAGTTATTTTAAATGGATTTCTTCTGCTATTATATCACATTGGAATAGTGGATGCGAAGGGTATTGGGAAATGTCCCGATCACTGGTAAATTACAGTATGAGTTCTCCTAAATGAAGATCCATGACTTTCTGAGTCAAAGATATCACCCAAACACAGCATGCTCTTATCTAAGATTCTACTAAATAGGGAGTAGATTGTCCTCGGCATCTTCAATTTGAAAAGTCCTTCTCATGGAAAATCACCATAACTAAGTAGAAGTAGTCATAGATCGCACAGGTGTAAGGCCACACGAATGCATATGTCAATCTTCTCAGTTTACCGGAGAAAGCAGGAGATAAAAGTCAAGCCAAAGAATTCGCAACCAAGAACCCCTTGAAAATAGCTAGCTGAAGACCTGCCAAAATAGTGCGATAAGGCTGAAAGAAGGAAGGAATCGTCAATCCATGACACTATACTTGGCTCATGGAACAAGACTATTATAGATGTTGCGGAGATACTCGCCCTAGTGTTTATTGCCAACATAGCTCATCCAATCAGGGAATATCTCGAAGAATTCCCATTTGCATCAAAATGATTTCCTATTACCGATAATAGGCTCTCGCAAGTGACACCATAGTACCAAACATCAATATATTTGTTTGGCTTTTTACCTGCCTATACACTTTCTACAATCTTCACAGCAAGTATACTTCTGCTATACTTCAATGTGCTATCATCTAAGTTCATTGGCTACATGGTTTAGCTGATAGTTTGGGGCATATTCAACTTTTCTAGGCACCTCATTCCCAGTCTTTTCAGGTCCATTTCTTTTTACACAAGTAGCGAGTCTAATGTACTCGGCTTTAGTCAATAAAGTAGCAACACTTGGGTGATCCTTGTCTTCCCAGTGCATTAGACTATTTGCTAACGTTTAGAGGTTTGAACAGAGTAAAACAACATGATATCTTGCTAGACCATCCTTATGATGCCCATTCAAGATCATAGAGATCCCTATTGAGTTTCCCATTATTATATTCTCGTGGTGTGACAGTCGCAGGGCTAGGTTTACAACATGCCCTAGTTTGGATTGCGTGAATAGATATATGACGGCAGCCATGTGTGATTCGCGGATTATGCTCTCAACTTTGAGACAGCAAACTAGCTTGGAAATATCCCTTCTAGAATATCATATTCCTGTGTTGATGTTCTCGCTAGGCATTACTGCTTTATTGCAGCTGTACAGAATTCTTGTGGCACTCAAGTCGTTTACGAAGGGAACAGAGTCAATAATGCATTAGAATGCGTTATTGAAGCCTGAGAACCCGACGCTTCGACAGGCAAATGAGACTCTAAAAACCGGCGTTGAGCCAAATGGACACGGCTAGGATATGGAGGCAAGGTAACTGTAGGTGAGTGGAGGGATGAAATTGACCAGAAGGACGTTAATGTGCAGGTGATAGCCGAACTATCGAGAAGTGGTGGTCAGGCGGGGGCCGTGGCTGGCGAGGGACATACAGTTAACAATATGTGGTGAGGCTGTTGATAACTCAAGAACACGTCAGATTGTCGTTGAAATATGTAGAGACGAGAATAGCACTTGGTTTTAGTTGAGAAGGTACTTCATTGCTTACTTATAAAAAGATTTATTGTAGATCGTAAAACGTTGGGCGCTCGCTTGAACTGGGCGCTCGCTAGTAACTTACTTCATTTGAAGTTAATAGTTAGATTGTGAGGGATGACAGACTGAGAAGCTTCACATGACTGACCGGCCTACATGACGAACAATCTAGGCATTGCAAAATATGCAGTGAGATGATTCAAGATACCAGAGCTTATCAAACGACGCCTAAAATTATTGGGAAGATCAGTGTGGCGAGACTAAAGGAATTTGCTTGCAGAGAACCCTTGTTTTGTTAATTTATCACGGAAGCTGAGGCTAAAGCAGAACTCGAGAGAGTTACAAAAGTTACACAACATGTCCTTTGACGCAGGGATGTTACTAAGTTGGATACATATTGTGAAGATTCAACTATTGAAGCACTTGGTGTGATGTGTTTTACTAAGTAGAAGACAATCTCAGTTATGATCAAATACTGTTTATTTATCAAAATTATCAAGTAGACCAATGGTGTCAGTAACCTAAGTCAGGGTTACCAAGATTGCTGACCCTGATCTAGTTCGCCCAAACATTAGGGTTAGTATTAGACATCAAGGGTCTTCTTCCAAGGCCCATGTGCTTGATCTAGAACATGATGGTGATGGATATATAAGCCGGCTGAGATCCGCTCCTCGGACTAGACTTAGATAGACATAGAACAACATGAACAATCACTCATTCTCCTTCTTCTTCTTCTTCACAGGACATTCAGTACGTCCTCCTAATAGTTACTATTAAATAGAAACTGCGAACCTAGAAAGTATAATCCAGAGCCTGCTTTATGGTTGTCAAACACTAGAAAACCTAGATGCACATGTAGGGCAACCTAAATAATGTAATCTGAGAAGTCGGCCTCATGGTTAAGACGAAGAAGATCCCCCTCTCAGCTGCGGGGGCAATGATGACTGCCCACACTTGGGCGCGTTCTCACAATGTTTCGTATCCACAGCCATTTGAGTATCCGTACCACTATCTACACAAAAGCAGGATACGTAAAAACGGCAACAGTCTTTATAATCCCTGGCTACAATGCTACCATGGGGATTGGTTACATCAACAGCAGGGTCAACAGCAGGTAGTGCAATAGCAGTGCCAGCAAGGGCGAGGAGGAAGGTAGCAGTCCAGGGTTGCATTTTGTTGGTTTGGTTATTGGTAAAACCGATGAGGCTTCCCCGCTTTCATTCAACTGAATTTTCCATCATTCCTTGCTGGCTGTCATCCATGGATCGTCAATTGTCAATGCACCCCCTGCAACGTCGGCCTTGCTGAATGTGGGCGCACAGCCCGCAACAAGGAGCTCTGACGAACTCGAAGACGTCATATTCTGTTGTAGAATTCCTCACTCTCTCCTTCGTCAACCACTGAGTACTTCGACTATGAGATATTTATACTTGGGTTTATGATTACGTGTCCTTTCCTCCATGTCTGCAGTCATGTTCTGACATATTCTAGAATATTTTCAATCTCCTTGTTAAACGCCACCCTCCACTTCTCACTGGCTGCCAGTGCTTGCCTTGGTGTAGCCGACTTAGTGAAGACCAATAGAGCTGTTGGCCGGAGTGTTGTTTGAGGGCGTGAAACCAGTGTCACCCCATTCGGTTTGACAACGTCCTCTAGGATGCGCACATTTTGTGTCCTGACAACCTTGTTCAGTGATGGTATGAGTACGACGTACATGTGTGTGCCTTCGTAGCCTAATAGAATCCCCTCAACGCCTCTTGGTGTGATCTTGGGAATCTTCATCTTGGCTACGTCCTGATCCGACAGTGCCACCACTGCTCTAGAGCCAATAACTCGGAAGTGTGCGATGCTTGGTGCTTCAGGATCAGGTCGCCCTGCCAGCCTCGCTATCTCTCTTTCCCATTCCCACTGGGGTGAGCGTTTGGTGTCGCTTCCTGCAGGCACAGCGTTGTTGATTTGGCTTATCACAGATGGTAAAGCTACATCCCAGAAATCTTCCGGTAATCCATCAGCCACAGCGCAGCGTAGCTTGCGAGTTACCTCTTGCACCGCTCTTTCAGCTATCCCATTCTGGGCTGGTGAATATGTTGGCGATGTATGCACAGTGATTCCCTCGGACGCTGCCCATCTCTTCATTTTGGATATGTTGACATCTGTCCCATTGTCCATCATCAGTTTGATGGGTTTGCGTCCTGTTTGGAGTGTCCAGGCTTTGATTTGCGTGATAACCAGGTCTCCTGCCTGCTTAGTGAGCTTCGGTATGGCTATGGCAGATTTGTACCTTGTGTACTCGTCTGTGACAACCACGAAGTACTTTGCATCGCTCTTCGACGACCATCCTACGCTTGCGACATCCACATGTATGCAATCCATTACAGCATGGACCGGTGGCCTCTTGTCCTGTGGTGTATAGTGGACTGCTTTGGCCTTGACGCATGTGTCACATGGCCACGTATCATCGAACCGAGGTTTGTCCACGGCTGCTCCTCTCACAGCAGAGCATGCCGCTCGCAGAGATTCGTTATTGATGTGGCCTGCTCGCATGTGGGCCAACCTTGTGCGTTCCAGTGTTGCGTGGTTGGGGTGAAGTTTCTGTAAGGGGAAAAGGATCATGTCATCCTTGTCTGGGTTTTGTGGTTCCTTCCAGTAGCTGGAAACGTTCACAGCTTGGAACTGGAAATCTCGAGAGATCATGATTTTTACTTGGTGGTCGTGGACCATTTTCATCCCATTTAGCCTCCCACCAATTTCATATCAGTGCTGCAGAGACAGCAGATTTACCGGTGCTTCGGGCAAGAAGAGAACATTTTGGAGAAGCATTATTGTATTTGTCCCTGGTACATATAACGCAACATTCCCCTTTTTTCTCGCTGTAGGTGTTACGCCTGCGTCTATGATACGGCAGTTGTAACCCTGCAACTATTGACCACAGTAAACAAGCGCTATAATCACTCACGTTGATGCATATAGATACGTGAGTCTCGTATGAGTAGCTATCCTAAAAATGTATGTCGATTCTTGCTCAATCAAGGATTGATCTATTAAGAAAGTTATTCGTTGTTATCTCCCCTCTGCAGTTGAGAGATTCCAGCCCCTTTTTATATCTGTACCCCAGGGTGGGTGCCTAGATCTGGCCCCTCTTGACGCCACAGTCTCCACTCTTCTGGGACTTGCTGGAACTTTCCAGTACTTCCTCGTGAGCTCTACTTTCAACAATTCTTATAATTCTCAAAGCTTGATGAAGAAGGAAGCAAACTCTGTGACGGACTTCCGAAGCTGGCGTTTCGTAAGTCTATCTGTTGCGTGGCGCGGTATATATGTTAAGTGGCGTCCCATACGTGCCCCACTTATCCGAACCTATTGTGGCTGAACACGTGACAGGATTGACACCACAATACAAAAGGAATAGTTCCAGGTCGTAGCATAGACTTAAACCTTTTAATAAACCAACTGATTCAACATTTAAGATCTATTCTACACTATCTCATAGCGGGGTCAGGGTCAGATTGTCATGTGACCCTGAGCCCTAAAACCTACATCGCTATAAGTCTCCCATTCCCCGTTTTCACCCCTATCTTCACATCCACCACCGAACCCAGAACAAACTCATCTAGATCCTTGACAGCGTGTGTGTTTGCACCACTGTCTGCCAACCAGCGACTCATTGATCTGCCGTGTGTTCTAGTCAGTTTGTGCTTGTTCGGGTCATCGGTGTTTGTGCAGATGGAAATAGTGAATGTGCATGGGATCTCGGGTTCTTGATTGTTGTCTTGCGTACCTTCATCTTGCTCAGACTCTGCAGCTGAAACAGCGACGCTTCTGCTGCTCTGTCGGGTGTTGCTCGATGTGCCATTTCTCTTCTGGGCTTTGTGCTCGTCCGCCTTGCTCTTTATCCTGTCATTATCACGTTTCTCAGGGCACTTGCTGGAGTGGTGTCCCACGACATCGCAATTCCAGCATCCCGATCGCTGCTTCCCGGTGTTCGACCTAGAGGTCCTAGGTGTTGATCGGGGGGTTGATGAGGGATTGGTGGGCGCCTGTATTCCGGTGACTCCGCCTCGGATTGGAGCAGGCTGAAGATGGCGGAAAAGTTGTTCATGGCTTCAGCGTGGGGTCTCAGGGCCGTGAAGTGTTCGCTAACTACTGCCATCATGTAGTTTGTCTTTGTTGTGTCTCGGAGGTTGAGACCAGTTGCAGACGCTCTGGCAAGCAGTAGCTGAAACCTCTCGAGGAACTCGAGGAGGTTCTCGCCCG
>JAYJND010000185.1:0-36337 GCA_038382165.1 Ceratocystis alfenasii | reverse complement strand
AGAGGGTACTAGGCGGGACTTTGTATATCTTTGCAGCGCGATAAATGCGTAATTTTGGGTCATTTCGAAGGGCCTGAAGGGCGAGAATTATATTTCTTTCTTTATTCAACTGTGGCATACTTGGTGGCTGAGAAATTGTTGAAAAAGGGAAAGTAAAGGGAGTTGTGGGATTTTTTTCCGATTTCCTTATCTTTGCGACATCCTATGCACTTACGTTAACACATTTTTAATTCTTGTAAGAGGCCGGCATTCTGTGAGGCCTCGAGACCAGTGTGGTGTCACATGACTGGTCAGCTGACAGACCCTGCACAAGGATCCTTCTGGTTGCTGTTAGGGTCATGTACTTCCCTACCCCTTTTCTCTTTAGAATCTAGATAGTTTGAGTGAACAACGCATCATTGAATTTACAATTCTTCATCTTGATAAATTAATTCTCTCGTGCTAGATATGTCTCAGTTAGCTGTTCAAGCTAACATCATACCCTTCAGGCCCTTCAAAATGGCCTGAGATTTAGTCTCCAACGCACTGCAAACATCTCACCATCCCCTGTTATACAGTCGATTCCTGACCGAAGCTACTGCCATACAACTGCCTCAACCACAAAAGGTATCACAGGAGGCACTGCAGGAGGGACCACAGGAGGCAGAGGGAGGGAAGGAGGCTTCATACAACACTCAGCACAAGAGGCCCAGAATAGACTTTCTTGAATTGAGGAGGAAAGGGATGCTGTAAAGTGGGGCTAGTACGACTATTTGATTGGCTGGACTTTTGTTAATTTAGGCATGTTATTGGTTCAATTACTTGGTGTCATGTGGGGCATTAAATTTTTATGTGCGAGTAGGAAATTGTCATGGTGCGAATAGGAACACTCATGATTATCAGTATCAAGAAGGCGATAGAAGAAGTGCAAGCTGCTGATAAAGTAGCAAAGTGGTCAATGACAGGACTGCAAGTTGGATCCTCCGTTAATAGATTTTCAGATCACTTGTTAGTAATGTTGCGTATTGGGAAAGTCCAGTGTTGGGGCTATAGGTTTTCCTACACCTCCGCTTGTGTGCCGTCGTCTTTTGTAGGGAGACAAGGTTTTGATATCAAGTAGACACCAAGATATAGAAATACTCTTGCGACTGTGTTTATAGCCTATGGCTTGGCCTGAATATGGCTGGATTTAACAAAGAAAGGGTGTAACAGGCATGACGAGCATGTGTTGCAAGCAAGTATTGTCAGTAACCTAAGTCAGTGTTACCAGGATTGCTGACCCTGATCCAGTTCGCCCAAACGTTTGGTTAGTATCACACATAAAGGGTCTTCTTTCAAGGCCCTTGTGCTTGATCTAGACATGGTAGTGATGGATATATCAGCCGGCAGAGATCCGCTCCTCAGGCAAAACATGGATAGATACAGAATCAACTTCAATAATCACTTATTCCCTCTTCTCCTCTTTACAGGACGTTCAGTACGTCCTCCTAGTATTTACTGTCAAGTATGCATCGCACCTTTTTATACCTTTGAGACAGCAATTGCAATAAAAACACAACAAACCCTTCAGTGAGTCTAAATCCTCACTATACCCTTGTCCAGATGTCTCAATTACTACTTGAAATGTTCTTGCGTTATGACTAGGACCACCAGCGACATATGCTTGTGCTGCGTGTTAAGTGGAAGATGTGTCAGAGGCCAAAGCCTGGATGACAAGATTAAGAAGCGAGCTGTCAGAGCATGACTAAACTATTATGTGGACAGGAGCACTTAGCTATGATAAAAATATCATCCCCTCTTATAATCGGCAGTAAAAAGAAGAAAAATGAGTTAATATAAGCAACTTCATGACATAAGTCAGGGTACACCTACCTATCATACGATACCTCTATAAGCAAAGCTAATGTCTATTAATTTATATTTGTTTTTTGTTTACCTCGGTCACCTCCTTTTAAAAAATCAACACCTTGGAAACTTTGAAGGCATAAATGGACATGTATAGTTAAAATTATTTCAACTGACCCAAGCCCTTCCTTGGGATGTATATATAATGGTGCTGCATTTCAAACTTGTGAGCCTCCTTTCTTCATTTTTCAACGAACCTCAAGCTACCACTTCTCGTACCTATCTAACCCTCACATACAACTTCTTTTTGAACGCTTATCCCCTCGTTTGATGGTTCATATTCACTTCTTCTTATCATTTTTTGCCTTCTCAAGCCTATCGGCTCCCTAAACAAAGTATACACCCCATATCATCAGTTACCAAACATGCAACGTTGGGCTATTACCCTACTTCTGGCCTTTGCTGCCAGTTCCATGGCAGTGCCTGTTAAGGATCCTGGAAACATGCCTGGCGATGATGACAGTCTTGGTGGACTTGAAGCGATCCCTGGCTGCAGATTGTGGGAGAGAATTTGTTGGTGCGTACACCCGATCTCGGGGGACCTTGTTGAAATGCCGCTTGGTTGGTGCCTTGGCTATGATTAAATGTAACGAAAGTTACAAGCGAGCGCCCAATCTTTTACCACCGACATTATAGATTATGTTATGAAAAGGCAGTAAAGCATCTTATCCATTAAAACTAATTGCTATTCTCTTCTCCAAATACCTCAAAAACAATGTGACATGTTCTTGGGTTATGATCAGCCTGACTACATATTCCACGCCACCTTTCCCTCGCCGGCCCCGACCTTCTCTGGCCACCACTTCTGGATAATGCTGCCGTGACCTGTGAATCAACGTCTTTCTAATCAATTCCATAACACTTCCCTTGCCTACAGTGACCTCGCCTTCATTCTGTAGCCGCGGCCTCTTTGCTCTACGCTGGCCATTAGTAGAACCTGTGCAACAATGACGTAGATGAGCTAAGAGCCGCACTACACAGCAGTTGAGACTTTCCCAGCGCCATCTGCGAGTGTCCTGCGCTATTTACCTCTATTGGAAATAGCAGCTATTAAGCATCATCTATTCGTCCGAAAATAATGTCAAGGGGATTTGAAAATTGAGAAACGTTTGGGACTTCATGTCATGCATAGACAGCCAAGATACATTAGAACTGAAACAACTTACGTAGAGTGCAGTTCATTACGTATACCTAGAGATCGCTGTTGGTCAATAGGAATTAAGTCTCTCCTATTTCCTTGCAGGCGGACAAACGGACAAGGCACTGACTAATTGGCTCAGTAAAAGCACCGGCCCAGCCGCATGTTTATTGTTGCAATTGTAACGGGCGATTGTGTCGGCCTAAACGCGACTAGGTTACGTAAGTTGAGGATAGAAAAAGAGATGCCGAAGCGTCCATAACGGGGTGGACAGGGACATCGGAGTTGAGTGTTTATTGATCCAAGCTGGCTCTCTATTTTTATTACATTGCAGAGATGAGCGGATTCGGGGGTTTTTGTAGAACTCAATGAGGCTTCCGAAACCCACCGGAGTATGGCACGATTATGCTGTTTGGGACGAAGGCGATAATACATACGATAACCTTATTAGGGACTAGGGTCTAGGACCTTGGACAGGTAAATAGGACCACCCTTAGCAGGCCTGTGCAGCGCGAAGATGACACGACCACGACTACGAGATGAAGGGAGGATGGCTGTAGCCAAGAAGGAAGGTGAGATTCACTTAAAAGACGTTAATGAGCAGGTAGAGACGAGAGACCAGCAGTGTCGAAAACGTGGGAAGGCTAGCCATAACTGAAGAAGAACGCGTTGACTTGCTGCTGAAATATCTAGAGCAAGGAACAATGAGGACTTGAGCCGACTTTACAGAGAATCCTGTCGGGGTGACGGCTTTTTTACCTTTCCCGACTCGCTTGAACAGCATGATTCGCGGTGCACCAAAAATGTTGGCCCTCAAGGAAGAACATAGCATAAAAACGCAACACGGCATCTAAAAGTAAGCGCTATTGTTTCGCAGTTATCCCAACAACAACGACCTCTTTTAATCCATCCAAGTTCAAGCCCAACAAACTGAGATTATCTTGGGTTATGACCAGCCTAGCCTTGCCATAAGTTCCACACCATCTACCTTGGCTTCGCCGGCCTTAACCCTCCGATACGACGTATCGATAATCCCACCGTCACCTGCACCTTAACATTTGTTCAATTAATTTTGCCCATCTCCCCATTTGCAGTCATCTTCCCTCCATTCTGTAGGTAGGTTTTCTTTCGCTCTACGGTAGTTGCTAGGAGGCTTATTTGCCTGTCAAAAGATATGAACCTCGGACTTCAACAGGGCGCTGTGAGGCATTATTACCTGGTTTTCCTTTGAAACTATTTTTGGTGCTTGCGTGACTGGCGCATTGGCTCATGATGCATGTTATCATTTGTGTTGGCTAAGACTGAAACAAGCCAACTGGAGACTAAAACATAAGCATTCTACAAGTTGGGAAATCCCATCACACCGGCACACAGATCTAGCGGCCACGGGGAGTTTCCTCCTGAGCTGCTCAAACCAGCAAGGCCAAAACTAGTTGACGCTGAAATAGCGCTGAGAAATAGATCTCAAGAATAATGTGTGGTAGCTGTTGTGGTGGTAATTTGTGATGTACCTAGCATCGAAAGCACAAGACAATCAAAAGCGTGGTGTAAATATCTGGCGCTGCGTTTGTGATTGACATAATCCTCAGCCATTAACTATGCCTTAACCCTATAACCAGGGTAATATACTTCCTGTAGAATAGATCTTAAATGTTGAATCAGTTGGTTTATTAAAAGGTTTAAGTCTATGCTACGTCCTGGAACTATTCCTTTTGTATTGTGATCCTGATAGGGGGTCAATCCTGTCACGTGTTCAGCCACAATAGGTTCGGATAAGTGGGGCACGTATGGGACGCCACTTAACATATATACCGCGCCACGCAACACTTCCTGCTCTTCTAGCCCTTGAAAATAACTCAAAATTAGGTCTCCGACAGGCTGCAAGGACGCAAGAAGTCGACTTATTGTAAGTTACCCTGCCGGCGCAATGGAATTCAATCTCGGCATGACGAGATCCCCAAGTCACGAAAACTACCTGATCTCGAAGAACAAATTGTTGTCTAGTTCATTTTCGATCTGGATTCGCGAGGATTTCCTCCGCAACTTCGTAGTGATAACGAAATGGCTAATAAACTGCTTGCCGACCACGACGCGTAGCCTGTCGGTTACTGATGTGTTTCCAACTTCGTCAAGCGACAACCAGACCCCAAGACGCAAACTAATCGTATACACGACCATAAAAGGGCTGAATGCCAAGATCTCATTATTGTCCACAGTGGTTCAGTCTCGATTAGGTTTATGTAAATTCAATGATGCGTTGTTCACTCAAACTATCTAGATTCTAAAGAGAAAAGGGGTAGGGAAGTACATGACCCTAACAACAACCAGAGGGATCCTTGTGCAGGGTCTGTCAGCTGACCAGTCATGTGACACCACACTGGTCTCGAGGCCTCACAGAATGCCGGCCTCTTACAGTTTATTTATTGTAGATATTATCCAAGATGCCAACTATCTTCATATCAAGGAGCGATTTATCAAAGGCTGAGAACAGCTTTCATCTATGATAAGCGAGCGCCCAAAATTTCTCCCAAACACCATTTCCTATCTCTCAAGTGAATTCTCTACACCGCAAATCATGCCATTATCAAATAATGAGGCAAATATCAATCTTGCCCTTCAAGCCCTTAAGAAAGACCCTCAATTAAGTCTCTATCGCGCTTCGGAGATCTATAACTTCGAGGAGACTGGCTGTATGATGGGTGTCATTGCAACAGGAATGGTTGTCACAGGCGTGGAAAGACGTGGAAAGGCAAAATTAGTGCAACCTGGAAACCGAGAATGGGTTACAGTTATCCAGGCGATCAATGCTGAAGGCTGGGCAATCGCACCTTTCATCGTGGTTGCGAGCCAATATCACCTCGACAGCTCATACCGAGACAGCAGCCCCCTGGGCGATTGGGCTATTGCGACGACCCAAAATGGCTGGACTGGCAATGAGACAGGTCTTGACTGGCTAAGGCACTTTGACCGACATACCAAGGTCCGATCAATTAGTCGCTATCGCCTTCCGATCCTCGATGGTCATGAAAGTCACCACTCAGTTGAGTTTGAGAAATATTGTGAAGACAACCACATAATTACACTCTGTATGCCACCCCATTCATCTCATCTACTTCAGCCTGCTTTGGACCGCTAAAAAAGCCATACGCCCGAGAAATTGAGCACCTGACCAGGTGCTCGATAACCCATGTTTCCAAGACTGAGTTCTTCCCAGCCTTTCGTGCCGCCCACGAAGCCGCCATGACAAGGAGTAAGATAGATAGAGGCTTTCGAGGGGCTGGACTTGTTCCTTTGAATGCAGGAAATGGCATATCAAAGCTTGATGTGCAGTTACGGACTCCAACACCGGCTGCGGAGGAGGCCGGCCTCCCTGACTCTTGGGTCCCAAAGACCCCAAAGACAGTGCTTGAAGCTAACTCACAAACTGAATACCTCGAAGGGCGAGTGAGGCAGCATCAGAGCAGCTCCCCCTCATCAATTCTTGAGGCACTTGAGTCATTTTCAAAGAGAACAAAGGCAATAATGCATCAGAATGCCTTATTGGAGCCTGAGAACCAGATGCTTCGACAGGCAAATGAGACTCTTAGTAAGCAGCGTAGAGCAAAAAGGACTCGGCTACGGAATGGAGGCAAGGTCACTGTAGGCGAGGGAAGGGATGAAATTGATCAGAAAGACGTTGATGCGCAGGTGATGGCAGAATTATCCAGAAGTGGTGGTCAGGGAAGGTCGGGGCCGGCGACAGTAAGGCGGTGTGGAACTTGTGGTACGGCTGGTCATAACTCAAGAACATGGCAGAGTGTTGCTGAGATATCTAGAGAAGAGAATAGCAATTAAATTCAGTCGATAAGATGCTTTATTGCTTTTTTATAAAGGAATCTATAATGTAGGCGGTAACAAAAAAAGGGCGCTGGCTTATCATAGACGTTACCCATTCTCTATTCAAAGCTAAAGCACCAACTCATCGGCATCGGGACAGTCTCCCCGTTATTGGGCTTACGCACCAGCAAATTTTCTCCCAATAAATGCAGCCAGGGATCACTTCAAGTCCACCAAGACTGTCATCATCGCCAGGCATGTTTCCGGGATTCTTAACAGGCACTGCTATAGAACTAGCGGCAAAGGCTAGAAGTAGGGTAGTAGCCCAACGTTGCATATTTGATAACTGATGTTATGTGGTGTATCCTTTGTTTAGGGAGCTGATAGACTTGCGAAGGCAAAAAGGCCGAGAAAAGGTGACCATGAACGATCAATCGAGGGGGATCAGCGTTCAAAAAGAAGTTGTATGTGAGGGTTAGATAGGTACGAGAAGTGATAGCCTGAGTTTAGTTTTCTCCAAGGAACGAAGAAAGGAGGCTCGCAAGTTTGAAATGCAGCGCCACTGTATTTATATCTCGAGCAAGTGCTTGGGTTAATTAAAGAATTGTAAACGTCTCTAAAGTTACATAGGTCTTGATTTTGTAAAAGGAAGTGACGAAGGTGAACAACAAAAATAATACGAAAGGGTGTGTCACAGCTATGCCCCCAACGGTATCGTATGATAATAGGCTGGCGAACCCTAGCTCGTGTCATAAAGTTGCTTATATTGATTTAACTTCCTTTCTTCTTCTCTCGACTGTGAGAGATTTACACCTAGGGTTATTATTTTGTCACAGTCAGGTGCTACCGTCTACCCACACATTAGTTTAGTCATGCTCTGACAGCTCGTTTTTAAATCTTGTCGTACAGGCTTCGCCTCACACCACCTTTTGTTGAAAAACAGAAATAGCAAGAAAACGCATTTATTATTAGATGTCTAGACTATGATCAGGGATTCAGCATTGCGGTGTCTGCGACAAGCCTGGCCATCACGCAAGAACATCCCAAGTAGTAATTCACACATCTGGACAAGAGTATAGCGAATATTTGGGCTGATTAAATGGTTTGCTGTGTTCTTATTTCGATTTCTATCTCTAACGTATAAAGAGAGCGCGATGCATACTTGCCTGCAACGCGTGCTTATCATGCACGTTACGCCCTTTTTATATTAAATCCAGCCATATTCAGGCCAAGCCAGAGATGCGATAATCTCTAAAGACAGCTGCAAGAGTCTTTTCACATCTCAGCGCCTACTTGATATCGAAACCCTAAACAGAATGCTGCAACTGTGTCTTCCTACAGAAGATCGGGCAGAAAGGCCTGCTGGCTACCAAGCTGGCTGGATCTTAAAAGGTCATAGGAGATACTGGAAGCCGACGTACACCTGCAACCGCTGACTGCCCGGAAATGGTAATGGAAGACGACATCAACCACGCTGCTTCCGTCCACAACATGCTGTCGTATTTCTGCAGGAAACTAGTAGGTAGACGTTAAATAATACCAACAAACTAACAAACAAACAAATCCCATAGAAGACGACGGCACATAAGCGGAGGTGTAGGAAAGCCCATTGCCCCAATACTGCACTTTCCCATTACATAACATTACTAATAAGTGATCTGAATATCTATTAATGGACGATCCAACTTACAGTCCTGCCGTTGACCACTTTGCTACTTCATCAGCAGCTTGCACTTGTATCATCCGACCCGAATTATGTTGCCCGCTCTGGAGTTGTCTTCGGACTGTCATTCGGCCTATCCTCTTGTACTTCTGGATGCCGCAGAGCTTTGGCTCGAGAAATGGGCCAATTCCCAGTAACTCTCCAGCCAGAGAGTATATTTTTCATAGCCATTCCCACTTCACGAGCCTTGGCACAGCCTCCAATGAAATTGACCTTATCCATTGGAACAGAATCAGTCAGGGAAGAAAACCTTTCCAGTTCTCGGCGATATGCACCTTTGGAGGCATTAAACACCCCATCATCTCGTTGCTGGAGGCCATGGGAGCAATGTACTGGAAGGTAGCAACAGTAAATATTATTCAAAAAGCACGTAGCCATCCATTCCTCCTTAGCTCAGTTAGCAGAAGCCTCTCACTAGTTAAACAACTGCCCTAGACATGAATGATTCAAACCTATTAGCTTCCTGACGTCTATCAATCTTTGTCTCAAGGTCCCAGTGGTAATCAATGAATCTCACTACCTAGGTGCGTCTGAATTTCGGTTGGTCGCCTTGTTGTCATAACATTCCCTTAACTCAAACACGAATCTGATTGTGGGACGGGGCATACCCCAGAGACCCCTCACAAAGAATCTAGGAGGCCAGTGTATCTTCTTGTTTTCTGGATAACTGTTTATCAAGCTGGATTTGCTCTTTCAAGGCCGTCTGACTGTTAAGTGGGTGGCGAGGAAAATGGGGATTGAAGTGGTAATATTCCATTACCACCACCAACATATATCGGGTGACCAACTTGGCAGTTTGGGAATGGAATTCGAAGTTCCGATAACTTCTTAGCTTTTCACGTCGCCCATGAAGCCACCATGGCAAGAAGTGATATAGAGGGAGGTTTTCGAGGGGCTGCACTTGTTCCCATGAATGCACAAAATGACATATCAAAGCTTGATGTGCAACTGCGGGCTCCAACACCGGCTACAGATGAGGCCATCCTCCCTGACCCCTGGGTCTCAAAGACCCCAAAAACAGTCCTTGAGGCCAGCTTAAAATCTGAATACCTCGAAAGACGAGCGAGGCAGCATCAGAATGCCTTACTGGAGCCTGAGAACCAGATGCTTCGACAGGCAAATGTGACTGTTAGTAAGCAGCCAATGCAACCCTAAACTTGGTACTGAATGTCCCAGCTTCACGCTTTCACGACGGATTGGCGTCCTCTCCGCTTGGTGGTGAAAAGATACAAAGGAACACGAGGGGAACAGACAAACTCCTATGGTGTTGTGAAATCGCTTGCACTCATTAAACTTCCTTTCTTCTCCCCTCTCCGGAAGGCTCCGGTCAAGAACTTTGCACCTGGGCCTACAGTCATGTGTTCTTTTCTGCACGTCGGCATAATCATGTTCTTGCCTGTGAAAGGGCGGATGACAAATGGGATAGTTTCGTCCACCGGCGGCTGGAGGAAGGAATTGCAATCCCCATTAGCAACGAAATACTCAGACCAAGAGAATGTTCCAAAATCAGCCCATTCCACCTGGATCACCCAAGTCACAAAACGCAATACGTGGGCCAACAGTTGGTCTGTTGGCATGTTTATTATCAAGCATCAATTGAGTTGTCCAGGTCTTGTAAAAACAGCCGGGATATGTAACAACAGTTTTTCCATGCCTGTCGTATAGATCGTACGCTACTAGTATGCTTAATCGTATATTAGTGCTCCGTAAGCGTTGCACGCGTTTTAAACAGTATATCCTAGCGGCCATACTCATAAGCTAAGAATCCAAGGCTGATACACCCGTCTCGACTAGCTTTAAGCTTAAATGTTTAGCGCAATGAAGGCTGTCGCGTGTATGAGTAAAATGTAGAGCTCATAGCTAATTCCTTTGTACTGATGTAGAACACAGGTTGCAAGAACTCCACCATGTCAAACCAAACTTGTCTCTTTATATTGTTGTATAAGCTTACTAAGATTATTCATCAGGTATTCTTTACATGTTGCTAATCTGAGCCGAGGTTACCATGATTGCTGACCCTGACCATATCTGGCCAGACATTAGGGTTAGCATCTCAGCCCAGACAACGTATTGAGGAATATGTGTGGTGTGGCAGTAGCAATGGACATGAGTGGCGCAGAGGATACTGTTGACACGTAGCCCCTAGGTCTAGGCCCTCTAGTAATCCATGTCGTAGCCCTAGGTCATGTGACATAAATATGCTCTATTCTGTGATAGCACTGACCACTAGGTAGTAGTAGAAAGTAGAGTTGATGGAATGATCGGAATTGTACTGTAGACTACCAAACAATAATATGTAAAACAGGTGAGATCCACACTTGAGCCAAGAATTAGGGAGGAAAACAGGATAAGGAATTACAGATCCCTCTTCTTTTCAGTTAGGAACATTCAATACGTCCTTGCAATACGCACTATTAAGACCACTATGTTATTGCACACTCACTGTTACATGATTTCACGATACTCGGGGCCACTGAGAGGATGGTATATTCCAATTCCAACTGCACACTTCCTGGCAAGTTAAATTCCTAAAATTGACTAGTAGTAAGCTAGCGAGTCCCCACCTAGCAAACTTATATCTGTATAGCCTCTATTGTAGCCTTTTGGCAGGGGCAACTTACTGCATCTCACCATTGATACAAAGATGATGTAGCCTCGCCTCTGAAATTCGTGGAACCTAGAACCTTCTGCAACCAAACACAGGGCCTCGGAAAAGGCTCTTGATGACGCGAACCCTAATATCTGACGGAACTAGCTTAGGGTTGGAAATCCCGGCAACCCCCGGCACAAAATCCACTTCACATTAGTGTAGGTAGACCTTGTTGCTCGTTTCCGCTCTACTGTGGTTAAAGTAAAATAGGCAAAAAAAAAAAAAAAAAAAAAAAAAACAAGGAAAGGAAGGAAAGAATGAAAACAAACCAAACACCAATCATCAAACAAGGAACAAAGCAGTAAACACAACGTAGAACGAATACAAAGGAAAAGTAGCAAACAAAACAAATCTGTACCTCCGCACCCCCTCTCCCGAGAAATCACCTTCTCGCCGCGCCATCCCCTCTTACATCCCAATGCGGAATACCCTCTACTTAGGGTCTAGTTTCCCCACCAGATATCTGCAGCTCTTGTCTCCTGTGAGGAGCTTTCGTACAAATCTCATGGACAGATTTTTCTCATTGCCTAGACACTCCCATGGGTGGGTAAAGGTCTTGGCTTGGTCGCACCCTGCGGCATGGCCAACCGTCCTTGGCAGTGAAAGTCCTCACTGGCAAATCGGCTCGCTAGTCTTTTCTTCTTAGCAGTACCAAAATTTCTATTAGCTTCAAAAGCAGTGGTTGTGATATTTCACTGTTTGAATTCGCCCGCAAAGATATCCGCCATTTTAGAGGAGAGGCAACCTAAATCAGGGCAGGGTCACCAGAATTGCTGACTCTGATCTAGTTCACCCAAACGTTAGGGTTATCGGAGTTAGCAGCAGACATGAAGGGCCTCCTTCCAAGGCCCATGTGTTTGATCTGGAGACGGTAGTTATGGATATACAAATCGGTTGAGATCCGCTCTTCAGGTAAGAAACAGATAGATATAGAACAATCTCAATAATCACTTATTCCTCCTTCTAGGACATTCAGTACGTCCTCCTAATATCTACTGTTAGGTAGCCGATCTTGTCGGTACTTATGATACGTGATTCGCTGGAATGAAGTATTGTTCAAGTGCCAATGTCGATAGTGGATCTTGCTACTGGCCTCTCACAGCTCTTCCTGGAGTTGACAGAAGCGAGATTAGCCGACCGCTGCTTAGGAGTATTTTGTTTCGACTTGGCTTTGGCAACACTACTATCGTTGCTGACTTGAAGATCTCTAGGTGACATCATTTCAACTGTTTGGATAGGTTAAAAATGCGAAAGCTGCTATTTAACATGTCTGAAACTAGCTGTACTTCAATTCCTTTCCCTGTGTACTGTCAATCTTGTTTCTGCGGCGGTAAACCAAAACTCCAGCTCGCCTTTCATTTCAAAACACATCCAACCCGGTTCACGGTGATCGTGTTCCTGTGTATCCACAAAATTGACAAAGTTTACCTGCAATGAATCTGGACTACCAGCTTGGAAATAGAACTGACGGGAGTAGCACATGTGCATCGGCCTTGTGCAGTTCTGAACCATGTCAATACCTAGTCGACACTGTCCAAGTGCCCGTTGCGCGCCATTCTGATAATACAGCAATATACCCTTGCAAATGCCATTTGATTCGTCGCTGAAAATTTTAACACGATCGACATTCTCCAGCGAAGCCGACGAAAAAAACCCATTTCGGAATGGAGGGTCGGTAATGGCTGGGTTGTTAAATGCGGATATCAGGTATTGATTTTCCATTTCCATAGAGTAGGCTCCATAAACAAAAGTGGGCTCTAATTCGACTGCGCTGTATACAATTGTAGTTGGAGGTGACCGGCTGAGCACCATACGCGCTGCTCGTGTGGAATAAGTAAGGCCAACTAGTACATCACCTGCTAGTCTCATGCGGAACTGATTGGATTGGATTAGACTTCTTCTGTGCAAGTTATTTTTGATGAGATTAAACTTACAAGCCAGCATCCATTGAAGGTACCGAGGGTATTATCAAGTGCTAAAGGCGTAGCTAGTGCAACAACAGAGTCATTTTGTGGAATTGGAATATAAACCCAAGTGGCCAAGGCTCGGCGACTGGGATGTAGGCGTTGGAGGGCTTCCTGGGCACATGGAGCTTTCTCTGTATGGGCATGTATGGAGAAAATAATGTTAAATGAGTAGAAGAAAGTGAGCCCAGTTATTTGGCGTAAATCGATCGTCTTGAAATGCGTGGAGGGGCGGATGCTCGCGGGATGCAGTTGGCATTGACGAAGGTAGGGAGGTGTTGGCGTGTCCCAAGTTTCAAGTCCATAGTACATCGTCATCGGCAATGTCAAACGCAACAATCCAAACTGTGATTTAATGTAAGTTTCAAAATACTTCCTACTTTAGATCTTCAAAAAGAGTAGGACTTACCTTGAACTGAGCAGTGACACCCGCGAGCTTCCATTGATCTGTCAAGACGAATACGCGGTCATCGGCCCGCCATCTTCTGAGTTGTAAGTTCCCAGGTAGTCTTTTGACTTCTTGGAGACCCCATGCATCAATGGTCAAAAGTAAACGTGGTAGTTCGTGCGGTATGTTAGTAGTTGTTGGCTTACTGCCGCGTTTCCATGTTAAGACTGTAGAGAGGGGGATTGATAACATATTGTCTGATGACGAAGGAGAAAATTGTTGTCCAAATAAAGAAGCGGAGTGAAACCGCCAGAACGCACTTGCCGATGAAAGATCATAAATCATTTCAACTATCTCCAAGGGAAGCTTGCTCATAAATGGGAGGCCAATATCTTCAAATAATGACCAGTTCGGTCTGATGTTCGATTCTTGAAGGAGAAAGTGGGGAGCTTCACGCCATGGAGTTTGCCAGGCAGTGGCAATCCACATGTGGTCCAACGAGCTTTTTATATCACAATGCTTTAAGATGAACTGAAAACAATCACAATGAACAGTTGAGGCCTCAGGATTCTGAAAAGTGCAACAACCTGGCTTGCGGCATCGTCGAAGGCCGGTTCCATCTGGTGCTTGCGAATCGTAATCAGGGAAGATGCATGGACCAAGAACTTTGGAAAATCTAGTCGAGTGGGTATTACCGAGAACTTCAAGAGATTTTGTAGAACTAGAGTTAGTGCTATGAACTAAGAAGTGGACAGCTTGGTTGTGAACTCACGCAAGAGGCACCGGTCATTGACTTGCATTGGATAGCTACAAATGCCACAATGCGGTCGAACGCCGACATGATGATGATGAATGGGCTCCATGCCTAATAAAATATTGAGAACTTCTAAAACTGAGAGATAATGTTCAAGACAACGAAGCAAGATTGGGATATGCAGTGATGGGATAGGTTGTTTGAGGAAATGATGTACGTTTAAGTTGAAGGGGAGGGGAGGTGTTTATGTACACCACAGAAGCGGGGAATCATGCCCCACCCCACATAGCTATTGTTTTATTGTTGATGACATCTCAGCTCCACTTTAGACAGCATCAGGTAACTGCTCCATACTCATACTCCACATGTGCGTTATGATATGTGCAGGGGGCAGTCGTATCTTGATGTGGACAGATTTCCTCCTTCCTCCTTCCGCCTTCGCTTTTTAAAATGCTTACTAACTGTACACTACGCTCATCCCTGCGTGAAGTGAGGTGGAAATCCAACTCAAGAATGATATACGTCTGATGATAGAAATGGATTATAACTCTGGAAACAACATGAGCACCAAGTCCTTGGTCCCTTCGTAGCCTGGAAGCCGGGATGGGCTACAGCCATTCAGGCGATCAGTGCTGAAGGCTGGGTCGTTGCGCTGTTCATTGTGTTGTGGGCAAATATCACCTCGCCAGCTGGTACCGAGCAAGCAACCTCCTGAGGGATTGGGCTATTGCCACAATTTGTAATAGCCGAGCTGGCAAGCATCATGTGGCCCAAGCACCTTGATCAATACACGAAGGTCTAATCGGCTGGTTGCTATCGCTTGTTTATCCTCGGTAAGCATGAAAGTCACCGCTTTGTCGTGTTTGGGAGACTTTGCCGGGAAAACAAGAGTACTACGCTTTGTATGCCACATCATTCATCGTAGCTACTTTGCGCTCTTGAAGTCGAGTGTATCAGACTGCTCAAAGTAGCTTGTAGCCTAGAAAGTAGCATTTCATAAGGTTCTCTGTAACTCATATCTAAAAGACTTGGCATCTTGTTGCAGGCTGTGCGCCTACATTCAGTAAAGACGACGTGGCAAGGAGTGCATGGACAACTGGCACCCATGCATAAATATTCAGCAAGAATGACATGGGAAGATATGCATCGACAACTGGCACCCATGGATGACAACTAGCAATGGCTCATAGGGAACTCTGTTGGATAAAAGCAAGAGATACAGATAGGACAAAGGGCACTTAGTTTTAGATTTCTTATTTCTTCTTTCTTCTTTAGATTTTTCTAAATAAAACGTCTTATGGTATTTTCTCTGAGCGTTTAGCGTTAAGCACCGGCAACACATCTCCTAGTCTTCCAGGCTGTATTTCAGGCCACATAGAAGAAAGAGCTATCAAGACTGCACTTAAAGGAGCTTTGATTCTCTACTTGACCTAGAAAGTGAACCCTTAAAGCTTGATGTGCAGCTATGGACTCCAGCACTTGTAAGGGTGGTGGTTACCGCCTAGACCCCTTGGGTCTCCGAGGCCCCAAAAGCTAGCCTCGAGGCCGAACGTCCGTCTCAGTATCTGGAAAAAACGAGAAGGTATCAGAGCAGCGTTACAAAGTCAATTTTAGAAGCTCACGAGGCTCTTGAGAAAGAAACCAAGTCGGTTATACATAAGACTACCTTGCTGGCATCCAAGAACGGAGATGTTTGACGACTAAATGAGATACTAAGCCGATGTCAAAGAGCTAAATGGGCTGGATCACTGGAAAGTGGGGTAATGACAGAAAAGGAAGGGGTGGAAGCAATTCGGAAATAGCTGTTTATGGGTAGGGGGCGGCCAAGTTTTAAAAGAGTGGTGGTCAAGGAAGGTAAGCGCCATCGGGTGTGCGGCAAGAGTGGTCATGAGGCTAGGGCATGGCGGGTAGTGATGGAGACCTCTGGAAAAGAATGTGGGGGTTGGTATTGATTATAAATTGGGTTGCTACGTGTTTGCTGGGGATTATGGTGGTAAAGGTAAGGAAAGTGCGGCCTATGGTTGGAGGCGGTGCATGTCTATCATGAACTCTTGGAACACAGTCGTCGCTGAGTACTTGCCAATGATCAAGAGCATTTCTTTGAGAAGTACACTAACTATTGAGAGGCCAATATCGCCAAACAATGACCAGTCAGGTTCAGCGGCCGCTTCCTCGGGGCAAAAGTGGAGAGCTCGACGGCATGACATGGAGCTTGCCATGTGCTAGCGATCTATAAGTGGACCCAAAACAACCTATATTGTAGCTTTGTAAAATGAGATCGAAATGATTATTACGGACGGTTGAGAGCTCAAGCATAGTACCACAGCAGCTACAGTCCCAGCTTACGACATCGCGGTGAACTGCTTCCATCTGGAAGTCGAAGAGTGAAATCAATCAGGGAATACGCATGGACCATGGAATCGTGAGAAAGTAGCCGAGTCATTTCAACAGTCTTAAAGTATCGAATTGCATGAACTAGTGGTGAGGTATTGGAGATGTGGTTTGTTTGCCAACGCACTCATGCATGACATGACACATTGGTCAAAGTCTTCCATTGAACGGGTATAGATGCCGCAATGAGGCAAAGGCCGACATGGCCTGCTTTTCATGAAACAGTTGCCGTGGCGCACGATCAGCCTGACATTTCTAAGAAAGGTATTCAAAAAAATGATTAGGGCGGAATCAAGGAAGTCCACTGCCCTTTGAGGTTATACATGTGTGAAGAGTATGGAATGAGAAGTCATAGACTATGAGTAGGGGCCCACCGAGGAGGCGGGGCATCACGTCTTGAGGATCCCCAAATGTTCCATTGCTCTGTTGGTGTACTAACGTAATTTACCAGTGAGCGCAACACTTCCAAATACCCCTCGCATTCATTATTCCATTGCAATATGATAACGAAGAGAATCTATTTAAAATAACTACAGTTGGAAGTTTGAAAAATATTGCGAAGACAACCAGATCATGACACTTTGTATGCCGCCTCATTCGTCTCACCTACCTCAGGTTGTTGATGTTGAGTTCTTTGGACCACTCAAAAAGGCATATAGACAAGAAATTGAGCACCCGACCAGATGCTAGATGACCCATGTTTACAAGCCCGAGTTCTTCCCAACCATTCGTGCCGCCCATGAAGCCGCCATGGCAAGGAGTAGGAAAGAGGGAGCTTTTCGAGGGGCTGGACTTGTTCCCATGAATGTAGAAAATGTCATGTCAAAGCTTGATGTGCAGCTATGGACGCCAACACCGGCTACAGAGAAGGCCGGCCTGCCCGTCTTTTAGGTCTTAAAGACACCAAAGACAGTGCTTGAGGCTAGCCCATAATCTGGATAGCTCGAAAGGCTAGTTAGACAGCATCAGAGCAGCTCCCCCACATCAATTCTTGAGGCACTTGAGTCATTTGCAAAGGGAACAGAGACAATAATGCATCAGAGCGCCCTATTGAAGTCTGAGAACCAGATTCTTTGATAGACAAATGAGACTCTTAGTAAGCGGCGTAGAGCAAGAAGGACCCGGCTACTGAATGGAGGCAAGGTCACTGTAGGCGAGGGAAGAGATGAAATTGATCAGAAAGACGTTGGTGCACAGGAGATGGCGGAATTATCCAGAAGTGGTGATCAGCGAAGGTCGAAGCAACGGCAAGGCAGTGTGAAACTTGTGGTAAAGCTGATCATAACTCAAGAACATGTCAGATTGTTGTTGATATATCTGGAGAAGAGAACAGGAATTAGTTTTAGTTGAGAGGATGCTTCATTTCTCTTTTACAAAGAAATCTATAATGTGGGTGGTACACAATTAGGCGCTCGCTTGTAACTCATGTGATTTAAAGTTAATAGTTAGATTGTAAAGGAGTGATAGTCTAGGAAGCTTGACACGACTGGACGACTAACATGACGAAAAAGAAAGGCATTGCAAAATATGCCGTGAGATCATTCAGGATACCAGAACTTGTCAAGCAACCCCGAAAATGATGAGGGGAGAATGGTGTGGCTAGACGAAAGCGATTTGCTTGAGGAGAATGCCTATCTTATTATTTTATAACTGAAGCTGAGACTAGAACAAAACTGAAGAGAAAGTTGGACAAGTTGCACAACACGTCCTCTGACGCAGCAATATTGCTGAATTGGATAACTATTGTAACGATTCAGCTATTGAAGCACTTGGTGTGATGGGTCTCACTGAGTAAAAGAGCATCTCGGATATCACCAAATACTGTTTATTTTATCGAAATTGTAAAGAAAACGAAGAGAAACTTCGGACCTCGAAAGCTAAATGCAGAGCCTGATTTATGGATTTCAAACACTAGGAAACCTATGCGCATGTGTAGGGCAGCATGACTGATGTAATCAGAGAACAGGGCCTCATGGATTATTTAAAGATGATCTGAAATTCCAGGCCTAATAATCATCCGGGTCACAATCAGGTGCACCTTCGCAAAATGACAAGGCCACCAAACGTTCAGACCCATCAAAATTCAGTGTACAAACACAGGACTTTTCAGATAAACGGCAACAGTTCGAATAATCATTATCCTCTCTGGCAACAATGCTACCATGGGGATTGGCTACATCAACAGCAGGCTCAACAGCAGGCAGTGCAATAGCAGTGCCAGCAAGAGCGAGGAGGAGGGTAACAGTCCAGGATTGCATTTTGTTGGTTTGGTTATTGGTAGAAATGAAGCTGAGACTTGTCAAGACAAGAAGATGGAAAAAAAGTATGGAGTAGAAATGAAGTTCAAAAGGACTGTAGGTAAAGGTAAGTGTGTGGAGTTGGAGAGCTGATGTAGATGTGAAGAAGAAGTAAAAACACTGATTGTCGTGGAGGTAGGAAAGGTCTTATATACATGCCTGAATAGGCTCTTGAGCAAGACTTGGTCCAGCATGTAAAGCCATTCATACTTCTACATCACAAGAGCTCTCGCGGGTAATGGACAGAGCACATCGAGGCCTGTGTATAGACTTCCAAAAACTTGTTTGTTATTGGCTTTTGGATATAATATAGTGCTTGTGGAAATAATGGATTACGTACTTTCCTTTGCCCAAACTGCTCTTGTGAACTCAGGCTGGCCATCTATTTTCAGGATTAATGCCTATATTTTAGATAGTGGTCTACTCACACTTCACACTGCTCATTTTTTCACACTTCTAGCATTCCCTGTATAAATCAACAGTAATATGTTTGTAATGCCTTTATATTTTCAAATATGTCGAGTCACTTATATGGCTAGAATCACCCTCATCCCACTTACACATCAGAGTTCTAACGGTAGATATCAGGTGGAATTACTGCATATCCTTGGAATAGGAAGGAGAAGGAATAAGTGAACATTGATGTTAGTTCTATGTCGATCTAATTCTTGATTGAACAGTAGGTCTCAACTGATTTATCTATCTATTACTATAGTGTCCAGACCAAACACATGTCCTTGGAAAAGGCCCTCTATGTCTGATACTAACCCTGACGTTTGGGTGAACTTGGCCATGGTCAGCAATCCTGATGAACCCAACTTAGGTTACGGTCAAGTTCTCACATAGTACATGAATCAGCAGGTACAATCTGAGTGCAAACCAAAGCTTTAGATTCAAGGAAACCAGCCCACCATCATTACTAAAGATGTAAATGCTTATCTTCTAAAATTGTGCTTAATATATTGATCTAAAGTTAACACTGTAGGCCATTTCAATTATAGCACCCACCTGTACTAGGATAGTTAGTACCTTTATGGAAATGAATTATAATTACTAACGTGCGTTGCATCCAAGTATGCATCGCCCTTTTTCTATACCTTCAAGATAGACATTGCAATAAAAACACAACAAATTGTTTAATAATCGAAATTATTCGCTTTACTTTTCCCTAGATGTCTGAATTACTACTTGACATGTTCTTACATTATTACCAGACTTGCCACAGACACCACAGTGCTGAATCCCTGGTCCAACCGGCCTTCCCCGAGCACCACTTCTCAATGATTCGGCCGCTACCTGTGCATCCACATTCATTTGATCAATTTCCTTCCTCGGCTCTCATTGCCCTTCCTTTATGCCGTCGGGTTCTTTTTGCCCTCCGGCGCCGGCTTGGCATCTCATTCGCTAGTTCAAGGTCTTTAGCTCTCGCCTTCAATAAGGCAACCTCATGCATAACTAACTATCTTTGTTCCCTTAGAAGAAGAGCCCATGGCCTCTGTGGAGCTACTTTTCTGCCTTTCAACTCGTCTGTCAAGGTATTCTAACTGAAATTAAGCTCCAAGCATAGTCTTTGTGGTCTTTGAAACCCAAGGGGCCGACGGCTCTCCCTCGCGTTGGAGTCTGAAGCTGCACATCAAGCTTCGAGATGACACTTCCCGGGTCAAGAGGAGGAAGTCCGGCCTCTCTGAAGCCTAACTTGATGTTCTTTTCCGTCATGGTGGTCTGAAATACGGCGTAGAATGCTGGGAAGAACCCATTCTTCGAAAGGTGGGTTATAGAGCATCTGATCAGGTGCTCTATTTCTTGGCCGTAAGCTTGCTTAAGCACGCCAAAACACCCAATATCAAGGGGCTGAAGTAAATGAAAGGAATGAGGTGGCATACAACTCCTGATGATCTTATTCTCCTCACAATATCTCTCGAATTTGATGGAGTGGTGACTTTTGTGGCCATCGAGGATCAGGAGACGATGACGACTTTTTGATCGCTTGTCTGTGTCGTGATAAAAGTGCTTAAGCCACTCGAGACCAGTCTCGTCATTGGTCTCGCCATTTTGGGTCGTCGCAATAACCCTATCGCCCAGAAGGTTGCTTTCTCAATACCAGGTGGCGAGGTGATATTGGCCTGCGCCGATGATGAACGCTGAGATCGCTCGACCATCTGCATTAATCGCTTGAATAACCATGATCCATTCCCTGTTTCCAGGCTGCACTAACTTTGGCTTTCCACGCCTATCTGTGCCTGTGACGACCATTCCCTTCTGCATAAAGCCCATCATAAAGCCGGCCTCATCGACATTGTAGAAATCATCCAAGTGTATGCCATATTTTGCAATTGTGTTCTCCACAAGTGTGAACCAACTGCGAATAATGGCCGGATCTTTACATTTGGCCCTCTTGTAGTCGTATCTACGATTAAAACGCATATCAAGATCCGGCTGTCTCCGTGATTTAGGGATGGTATCGCGTGGTGAAATGGTGCCATTGCATCGGCTTCGTAGAGTACGATAAGAGACCTTGTAGATCTCTGAAGCGCGATTGGGACTTAATTTAGGGTCTTTCTTGAGGACCTGAGGGGCGAGATTGATATTTGCCTCATTATTTGATAACGGTATGATTTGTGGTGGAAGAAATTCACTTGAAAGATAGGAAATGGTGGTTTGGAGAAAAATTAGGCGCTCGCTTGGATTGGGCGCTCACTTGTAACTTGCGTTAGATTCTTTTATAAAAAAGGAACAAAGCTTCTTATCAGCTAACACTAGTTCCTGCTCTCTTCTCTAGATGTCTTAGCAACAATGTGACATGTTCTTGAGTTATGACCAGTCGTACCACATGTTCCACACTGCCTTACCGTCGCCGGCCACGGCCTCCCCTAATCGCCACTTTTTGATAGTTCAGCCATCCTCTGTGCATCAACGTCTTTCTGGCCAATTTCATCTCTTCCAGTGGAGGTGACCAAGGAGCAGCAGATGATGCTCATTGTGGAGGAAGCGACAAGTCTGAGCATAATTCAAAGACTTGTCAAGTAGTCATTCTTGGGTGTCTAGGCGAGAATTCATTTTGTGGGATCACCAGTTGTGGTTACATGGTGGTTTCCATCTTGGGAGTAATTATGTAACTTGTTGTCACACTGATCAAGTAAGTACGTTACTCTTTCCTGTATCACCTTCCATATGTTATTTTGTGTGCAAGTCCATTCCTAGGTATTCACCCGAAGTTGCTCCTGATTAGGGCTCAATTCACAAACAAAGCTCTTTTTCAAAACTTTTATATTTTGTGGTATCAAGTAAGGAAGGTGAGTGAGTGTGACACATATTGAGAATATGCTCCTGCATCTTTGGAAAAGTGGATCCCCCACAACAAGCATTTACACTTGTCTATATAAACTGCACCAACTCCCACATCAACGAAACATAAACATTCATCCTTCATTAATTCCTTCATTGCAATTTTACTGCTTTCATCAGGGCATCCAAGAAACTTCATTGCTATTTGTCTTGGTTCTATCTTTGAAGCCGGCAATTTGCCTTCAGGTTAGTCATGACAACATCATTAGAGCTAGTGAGCACTTCTAACCACATTGAAAAAACCTTAGTTCAGCTCACGACCCCAAATGCCACATTCCATGCCAAACAATGGAAGGAGGCTCTATGTCTCTTGAGAAGGAAATACACTACCTCCAACAGGCCCTCGAAGCCACGAGCTGGCAGAAGTGGCAAGGAACTTGCCTACAAAGGTTCATGAATGCCTCACATCTAGACATGAAGTGTTCATAAGCAAGAAGATTGCAATGGACGTCTTCACCAACTACGGCATTACGGTGCCGGTTGGTTGGCTCCCTGCAACTGCCTGGACCAATGGCTGGAGAGGCCAGGTTGAAGCTTAGGGTGTTCTGAAAGACCTGAAGCATTGTTCCTGAGAATGGAAGGGCTCCTCCAAACTCCACATAAAGGTTCAGTGAGATGTCCAGCCTACTGCTTTTCCCAAGCACCAACATTTGAGTGGCTGGTTTGGGAAGCAGAAGTTTGTGCAGGAAACTTCATCTGGGCCTCACACTGACACACCACAGCCCAGCCATTCTTCTCTGGCTGAAACAAGCATATTGTGCAGCAAACGTCGTCTGGGCATCACACCACAGCCCAGCGATGGTTCTCTGGCCAAACCGAGCATCCCGGGCAGCAAACGTCGTCTGGGCATCACACCACAGCCCAGCGATGGTTCTCTGGCCAAAACGAGCATCGGAACAGAAGCCAAAACAAGCATCGGAACAGAAGCCAAAACAAGCATCGGAACAGAAGCCAAAACAAGTATTGGAGCAGGAGCCAAGAAGGGTATCCTATCGAGTACAAGTCACTGGCTATGGGAATCTTTTTCAGGAAGTTATAAACAAGTATAAGATAGCCACCAATAAAGTCACACTTTTCATCCCTTTATCTAGTTATTTTAGAACCATTGCACTTGTGAAAATGTATGAGTATATACATAGTCTGTGGTAGAATTGAGTATGCGTTGTTGACGACTGCTGATGCTTACCCTTTTTAGAAATAGGGTGTGTTCAGAAGCTGTCTACTACCATGTGTGCAATCCTAAATCTTAGATACATGAAAGTAATGATGCTACCTCTAGAGCACTGTTGTGCAAGTTTTTGCTTTCTCTCCAATTGCACCTGAAGCAATAGTCAGTGACCCTGGCACATGAAACAAGGCCATGGGATTGATTCCTACTTAGAGGGCTAATCCTAAGGCAGTGGGGTTTTTATTTAGTGGCAGTGATGACAATGATGAAAACCTTGAGCCCCATGGCATTAGTCTTAATACTAGCTTACTGGGGCTGACTGGCTGTGATCCTTATACCAGTCGTTCCACAGTGGGATCCAACATCACCACCATCACCACCTTTACTCCTACAAAAAGCACCAGATCCATCCCCCTTTTATAAATTGTTCAGTGTACTGGGTGAGTAGATAGGTGCTGGCTTGGCTCGTAGTTGTGTGTGTAATGCTGTTTATCAGAGCTGCACCTCAAAGTCCAAGTAGATTTACCCAGTGATTTCTTCATTAGAAGTAAGAACTGACAACCATTCCATTTGGTGGTAGTTTTCTGTTGTTGTTCTTTAGAGGCACTGGGAGGCTAGCAATACTGATTGCATGAATATGTGACTCTTTATTTGCTGCTTTGCTCTCTGGTCTAGCTCCCAATGGTCAGTTTCACTATGGAAGACCTGAGTGGAAAGCTGATTGTAAGGTAAATGGCAGCCTTGGTATTGAACACGTGTTCCTATTAAGTTTTTCTGTGCAGCTGGTAGGCTGGCGTGATACTCGTGGGGGGCCTGCGAACCCTTTTGGCTGCCTTCAGTTCTCATCCACTAGCTTTAGCCAAAATGTGTAAATCCAGTCAAATCCTGACTACAAGGCATTGCGAAGTAGAACCTATCATTAAGAAAAAGAATGTAGACAGATCAAGTAAAGCTCCATGTTATGAAGCTGCCATAATCTTTTGGGGAATGTGTCTCTAGACTAATTAATGAAAACAAATGCAAATCTGAATGAGCCTTAGACATTGTGCCTATCCTGTCTATAGAGAACTAGAAGACAAACTGTTGGACAAAGTAACACATGAGCCTCTCACAGGTCATCCATGGCAATAGGACAATTTTCCAAGTGAAGACAAGATCCTGACTATTGTAGTTAAATTTATTGCATGTTGCTAAACAATTCAAAGTCTGCTAGATGCGAGACTAGCAGTTAGCTAGCAAGCAGATCTGGGGGCTCGAAGAAGTCTTTCCGGCTGGCCCATGGATATTGAGAAGAAATTTACCCTGATGTCCTGCTCTAGGTAGGTACCTGTACCTGTGTGCCAAAGGGGTTCCCTGGTGGTGAGATAGGTAGGAAACACCACCCGACAAATCCACAAATGATACCATTTTTGAGTGAATGTAGCGATTTGCTAGAAAAACCTTTCATTAGTTAAAATCATGCGATGATTAGTAGCCAGAAGGGAGGCCATAGCAAAAGTGCAAGGGACTGATGAAGCAGCAAAGTCATCATTGGCCAGGGTATAGGTTAGATCCCTCGTTAATTGATATCAAGAGGACAGGCATTGCATTGCCCCTCCACTTGTGTGCTGTCGTCTCCTGTAGAGAGACACATTTGCAGAATTGTGTACAAGGCTTCGATATCAAGTAGGCGCTGAGATACAGAAATAGTTTTATGGCTGTGTTTAGAGATTCTCGAGCCCATGGCTTGTCCAGAATATAGCTGTATTTGACTAGAAAAGGGTTTACAGATGTTACAGAAAAAAGGATATAGTGGGCAGCATTGCCTAAACTTGCGTTTACAAGGTTAGCCCAAGGGTAAAGCACTGCAAGAAAGGCAGACTCACACAATAGGTGTAAATCTTCTTTTACTATAGTCATTTCTAAAGTACATTCCTGTGATGTTTTGTCCTGTCTAAAAGTTTCAGTTTGCATTAGTTTATATAACTTCAAGGTAGCCAAGATAATATCTGTATCCTCATGGGATGTACTCCTTGAGCGTCTTTTAAACTTAAATCTATTTTCAACATCATGTGCCAACACCCTCTTGTCCAGTGCCCTACTCTTAGTAGAGCATTAGTGGCCAACTGCAGCTCACAATAGTCCTGCGGTCAGCCCTGCAGAGGGCCAATTCTGTCCAGTATCAAACCCCGTGTATCTACATCATATTTTCACCCGATGTTGTTCCAGGTGGAGCTAGAAACTCCACAACATTGTGGATTGTGGCCCTTGGTCGGATTAACACTGGGTAAACCCTAGCATGAAATACTCCTCAATAAACCAATAGAACGTGTGCTGGGAAAACTTCCACAACTGCCCCGGAGAAGGTTCGGGCAAATAGATAAGACGAGGTTCTTATCTATGAAAAAAAGGGGCGAGTAGAAATGGAAAGAGGTGTAAACAAGCTTTTCATCTACTCAATGCAAAAAGAATTTAAGGACCAATTTCTACAATTTGTGTGCGTTCCAGTCACGTGACTTCATATCCAAACAGCAGGCTGTTACACAGATCTTGACCAGGGTTTCCATTTCCTAGTATAGGCCTCTTCAGAACATGAGAATGTCTGTGCAACCCCGCTTGGTATTTTAATTTAGACACAAAGACATCACCACTTAGTCTGCTTTGGAGTCGGCGATCAGCCTACCCAGGATCCATAATGTTTTTGACACTATCCCCTACTAAGGAGCTGTGAGAATCCTAAATCCTGAAGGCACTGTTCAAGACAGGGCGAATGTTAGAATTGTCTAAATTGACATTTTGACATTATTCTATGAACGTATTGTCAATCATAACAAAGAAAGATTTATATTTGATTAAATAGTCACACTAATAAGTTATTTGAAGACTTGTTTATTAGAAGAATGAAGTTGGTATAAGAAACCGACAATACGACAGTCTTAGCACTGACCACAGAAATATCAAAATCCACATATACGCATGGTTTATAACAGTAATTAGGGGTAATAAATGTGAAAACTTTATTGCCGAAGGGTAAAAAAAGAGCGATTAAGTCGTTAAGCTCAGTTCTATGTCCCAATGACTAATATCCCGATAACGAAATCAGGAAAGTGCACTGACCTGTTGTAGGGTTAAATAATATGTTGTGGAGATTCCAGCTCCACTCGGAATAACGTCGGGTAAACATGTTATGTAGATACGTGGCACACGATGTTGTGAAGAGATTTAGAACTTAGTCCTCAATCAATTCGAATGAAATAGACATATGTCACAACATAATATAACTTTCAATGCTGGTAAAGGAAAGGGTTCCACTAGGGAAATAGTCACAAAGTCATAATAGCAAATGTGTACGTATTCGCGATTCATGAGCCAAAGATGCTCTTGAACTTTGAGCTTGATAGTTGTAGAAAATTCTGCAACCATAAACTGAGTACTCCATTGTGATGCGCATGTGTTCTCCCCATTCACATAATGCTGCCAGCCATTAGATCATCAACTGAGACGGGTAGTTTCATGAACCACGAATATGCCGTACTATCTTCAAGATTGTATGCTTTCTCAACAGGAACCAGCTGCAGCTATGTAATGCTCTGGTAAAAAGTGCTGTCTTTGTTAGCTAACTATACTCGCTTTAAATACTTCAACGGCATTAGATTATTTGTCATTAGTTTGTTTAGGCCCTGTGGCGAAAGGAATTGCCGCGGACTTACCCGTACAAGCTTTTGTTCCTCGCGCAGCACTAAGCCAGGGCTAAATCATACCATCCACTAGTACCCTAGGAATATACTAGGAAGGGGCTAGCCAGCCAATGGCAGTTCTGTCGTATTAGCTTTTGCCAGTAACATGGATATGGTGGCTAGTCTGGTGGTGACTACTAGGTCGTTGTGGAGTGGTGTGATTCTAAATAATGGAATTACGAAACGGGAATAGACAATGCGTCAAAGTCTTCAGTTCTAGAGCCAGATCCTAGACGGCCGACATTTGAATCAAACTTGCAATTACATTTACGAAAGGGCATGAAATTTGTAGTTAGGTTATCGTGACATATCTGCTTAGTTTTAGATATGTATGAGTGGTGATCCACGATCTTATGTGTGCGTTTTGAGAGAATGGGCCTGGAAACTATCAGTGAGGCCACCCAAAGCGAATCTGTACTTTTGACGATGTAACTTCTGTAGTGAACATGCTAGCCACACTGATTCAATATCGGGAGGCGTGATGACCCACCCCCACCACTTGAGTGGCAGTTTTGCTTCATGGCACTAAAATTGCGAAAATGCGAAGCAACTTTTATTTTAACATGAAAAACTACCATGCAAATAACGATTATCCGCCATCACTGCCATTGGAATATGTAGACAAGCAGGTGTGCTGAGTTTGTTATTTTTCAACTTATACATGGTGCCAAGTAGCAAGGAAATGGCGCAACTTCATTCTCAATCAAGCAAGCTGCTTGTCTTCACCTATCCCACCTCGGAACTTCAATTCCTTTCAGATCAACTTTAGCAAATAGAAAACTAGTTAAATAGGTCTTCCTCCCGCCAGGTCTATGCAGAAAATCGAAAGGTTTTTTCTCGATCCGACAAGCTAATGAACCCTAGAGTGTTGTTCGTAAAACCCGACCCTTTGCAACAGAGTGAGCAAACGGCCTGATCGGTACAATGCTCGTGCAAATTCAACGAAGCTAAGCCTCTCTAGAAACGATGCCATGGTCAGGCCTGCCCTTTTGGCGTGTCGGCATGACTTACATGTTGAATCGCCTGCTCTTTGGATATGAGGCAGGACAGGTCGGCGAGGTCTGAGCCTATAACCCTGTTTGTTAATGTGGTGGTCATGCTATAAGGAGCTAGGGCTGTTCTTTGTGGAGGGTGGGTACTGATTAGGAGGCTAATATTATGGCGATTTATCACCGGATCAAACGGCATAATGAACAGGCTAGAAATGGGGGTTTCTTTTTCAGTCACGGTCGCGTAGCCGCTCAAGATTCTGGAATCCTACTAGATCCCAGCCTACGCTATCGATTTCCTGTCCGTGTTCCCCCCCTTTCTATTTCTCAAAAAGGACATTTTGAAGGCCGAAGCCTGGCCTATAGAGATAAGATGCCAGCCAAAGTACACCTATTATCGTGTGCTACGACATCGTAGTGAACATAGCTGTTATGCAGCATTTTATTTTCGTTTAGAACAAACTCAAGCGATTAGTTCTGACGCCTCGCTAGCCTTTGCCTACGGCTTACTTTCAAACTTTGTCTCCCTTCATCTTATTATTCGCTGATGCTTAGGCGTGTGGACAACATAATCAAGGGACGTAGTATTTATACTGTTGATACTTACGTCGTTGATGAAATGAGATGATATTTGTGATCTAAGTCGGGGTTACTAGGATTAAGTTCGACCAAACGTAAGGGTTAATGGCAGTCAAAAGGCCTTTTCTAAGGCCGTTTGCTCAGTCTAGACGCTGTAGTGACGAACATATAAATCATTGAGATCCGCTCTTCAATAAAGAATCAGACAGACAGGCAACAACTACAAATCATGGATCCCTTCTTCTTCTCATTCTAAGGATATTCAGTACATCCTACTAATTTGTATCATTGGATGAGCTTTTAATGCCTAAAAAGCAATCCTTTAGGGCATTAGGCTGTTGTGGGTGGACTGATAATGAGACTAGTCCCGAGTGACTAAAGCACTCTAATCAGCACATAAAAGGCACGACTAAATAGTCCCTCTTACTCTTTAAATTGTTAGCCCATGGAAGCTCCTACTGAACTGACTTTGAGGTACACTGCGAAAAGAACAACATCATCACGCCGTCGTCCGATGAGCTCGGGAAACCTCATTTAGTTTAACAAGAGCTTCCAAATTTGCTCCTCTCTGTAATTTAATAAAGATGGAGAGTCAATTTGGATCAACACAGTCTCATTCCTGGTGTCTTTGTCCAATCCATCAAGGACACTACAGTATACCTTTTTTCCCCGTTTTTTGCTAGTATATGTCACACACATATCCAAAAATGAAGCCTAGTCCACATCCTTTGTCCGGCGTTGGGAAGATCTTCCAAAGGTATTATAATTGTTGTTTCTTTTCAGTAGACTTCATCTTGAAAAGCCGAGCCCAAGTGTTCAGCCTCACCACATAAAAGATACCCAATTATATTTCCTCAACTTACGTAAATTGTCTGCACCTAGCCTGAAAGAAACATGGATTTACATTCCAACAAGAAACATGTGGCTCACCTAGTACTTTGGGCTAGCCTTTACATGTTTCCATGTCTGGTTGTTAGTTGGCATAGAAATGGGGTACACTGGATTTCTATTTGGTCACTACAAGGCCTTGGAAAAGGCCCTTCATGTCTGATCCCAACCCCAACGTTTGGCCGAACTTAGTCAGGGTTAGCAATCTTGGTAATACCAACGCTCTCCATATGATTGCCTCCAAGACATCTGTGCGGTTAGAATAAAAAAAACGCCCAATCATCCTCTTGCAAGTCTGCTAACGGGGTTTTTTTGTAGAATTGCTTGTATTCATTTCTTTCTCCTTCGTCAACCCCGAGTACTTCGACTATGAGATGCATATACTTGGGTTTACAGTTACGTGTCCTTTCCTGCATGCCTGCTTAGTCATATTATGACAGGGCTTAATTGCATATGTTGGGGAGCATGTTTCCTCATGTCTTTGATGAGAGAGCAATGGTTGCCATTTGTAGAGATTTGACCACTAAGCTGGCTGGAAGCGGACTCGAGAGAACTCTGGTTGAAGTCCGGATAAACTGATAAGAACATGCGGAAAAAGATAGAACCGGAAGGAAACTTGATGAATATTCTCACACCATTTACTGCTGACATTGTCGTTCAAGTATAGCCGAGGTGACTTACTACATTCAGCCAAACAATAAATAGAAAAAAAAAGCTAGTCACCGTGTACCTCTACATTTATCAGGTTAGAGTCTGGAATTAAACTTAACTTGAATTTATTGAACATTTACGGGAATCGCGAATATCAGACAATGCTAGACCAGTAACTGGACAGGATTAGCTCTTTGTAGAGCTAAGCATTGACGAGTCGTATGCTGTCACAACATGACTGAGTCGACGTGCAGACAAGAGCACGCAACTACAAGGCAAGATGTAAACCTCTCATAGTGGGAGTGCATTTTCAGCTCTGAATTCTTTGCTTTTCTTGTCCATCATGAGCCCAATATTACGTTCCCCATAATCTAGGATAGCTAGCGCATCTTGGCGGTACTGGGTTGGCAGGACCCATTTGTACTTGGATGAGTCGTCTACTACGATGATGCGGCATCGTGCCATGTTGATAGTCATGAGAATAGGGCCTGGTGTGTCCATGTAGATCAGGTCTAGAGGCTCTTGGCACATAAGATTATGGGAGTGTCCATTTATGTTTGTAACCTTCCCTTTGGCGCAAACCTGGCAATGGAAGGTGTCTAGTTTTGCCGTAATGGCCTACATCTCTATATTGGCCGATTGTTAATCGATTTTTTTTCAGTTTCTGTTGGCTTGTGTAACTGAGCTTTATGTGGGCTTCTTCACAAGACATATATGTCTTGCTGCTGGCGTCTTGGTATCTACGGATGGAGTCGTGAAAGTCCGTCTTTCTCGACGAGGTTCGTGTACCTTCGGCCTTGTTTGATAAGGGCTCCTGATTCGTGTGCCGAAACTTCCAATCTTTTTTTGCACAATTTCTTCACGATTTGAAGATTCTGATTCAATAATATCACATGATAAACATTTGCGACTATCAAAGAACCTCCAACACTTATCCTTACTAACCCAACCATCTGTGTCTAGTCTAAGGTACCATCTATGAAACCCGCGCTCGCAGTGATACGTCATTGCGCCAATGCTTTCTTGATTCTACATTCTTTTTCATAATGTCCGACCTTTTTGCAAAATTGACATTTGATGCGTGGTCTTTGCTGTTTAGAATCGGATGGTGTCTGGTTTGAAGCGGAATGAGTGGCTGTCTTTGGTTGATTTTTGGGTCTAGATTCGAGTTCATTGTCAATCTCCAACATGATGTTTAGCCATTGTCCTTGAGTTTGTTGTAGGTGCCGTTCAAGGATGGCAGCAATGTGGTGAGGGAGGTATTTTGACCAAAGAAGAAAGATGAGTCTAGTCTTGATGCATGCAGTTGTAGTTCCGTCGAGTAGAAACTCAAATTCAGGGAATACCGCGATCTTGGCTTGGATGTTTAACCACTTAGAAAACATTCTATCTCCCTCTTTCCACTTCATTTCTTGAAGAATGTCGTCCATCATCCAAATTTGTTGTAGACGGGGGGATAGAACGTATCTCTCCCGGAGTGTCGTCCAGCATCTTTTGACAGTTGGCGTATTCGCGATGAGCTTCAAGGCTTCATCATCCAGCCCTGCGCAAATTAGCCTTCGACCATCCGCTTCATCCCTAGCCTTCTCTTGATGTGTTATTTTCGGGTCTATGGCATTTTGGAAGTCTTCTTCTTCAAGCCCCTTGAACAGGTATAGGATGCCAATGGCCTTGAAGTTCCTGATCATGTTCCTTGACCATGCGCCCCAGTTCAGATTGGTGAGTTTGGGGCAATATTTCAACATCAAATCCATGGATCTTGGTGCCGGTTTGATCCAGGATGTGGGGATGGTTGAGATGTTGCCTGATTCCATAGCTTGGGTCAGGGACTTCATAAACGCCGCAAAGTTTGCCTGCGTCTCCTTGTCCGAGGCTGAAGGCTCGTTGGTGCTCATGGCAATACGGAAGAAAGGTTAGGTCGTAAATAGAAAATTGTAGAAAAGTAAAAAGCGCAAAACGCCGAAGGATAGGAGTGATGCTGTTTGATTTGAAGATAAGACCAAGGTTTTCTATGTCGAATGTATTCAGATGTGTTCAAAAGAAATCAGCGAGATAGCACGTGTATGAGATATACGGAGCATTAGGGATTAGATGTCGGTTAAGCTGTTAGTGGAGGTGTTCTCATGATTGAATCACCGGGCTCACAACCTGTTGTGTTGTGTTGTCTCATTATCTTGAACTTTTGCTTCCCAGGATTCTGCACACGTGATTAGCCGACATTCTACCGAACCGGAAAGGTGGGGTAAGCTAGATTCTCCACAACAAAACTCTAATACTTGAAGTCCTCAGAAGAGAGCGGAAGGGGGTTGAATGGGTACAAGGAAATTCATGGCCATTGTACGGTGTTAGTCAATGCTATGATATAACGTCAATTTTTTTGTGAGGGCGGGGTTTTCCCTAGCAGTAGAAGAGCTATATTTTACAGACTCCCGTCTCTCAACAAGAAGCTGCTAGAGGCTAAAGCCCGTCTTACAAGATTAAGAAGCGAGCTGTCAGAAGATGATCAAGCTAATGTGCAGACACGATTATACACGCTTATAATCTAGATGTAAATCTCTCATAGCCGAGAGAAGAAGAAGGGGTTTGAATTAATGTACGCGCTGTTACGAGACGAGCCAGGGTACGCCCGCCCATTATCATGTGCTACGATACCTTTGTGAGCACAGCTGTTGTACATGGTCTTGCATTTGTTTTTTGTTCAAATCAGTCACCTCCTTTTACGAAATCGATATCTAGCTTTAGAGACATACATAGAGGTGCATGGCTTTTATGAACCTAAGAGCTACGTCGAAATGTATACATAATGGTGCTGCACTTCACACTTCCTAGTCTCCTTTCTCCGTTCTTCACATCAAACTCAGGATATCACTTCTCATACCCATCTAGCCCTCGTCTATAGCCTATTTTTCAACCTTGGTTCCCTCGTTTACCCTTTCATACTCACTTTTTCGGAGCCTTTTTCCCTGCACAAGCCTATCGGCTCCCTAAAAAAAAGATACACCACGTTGGATGAAATGTTGGATGAACTACATGGAGGATGGGTATTGTGGGGAATCTGCCTTTTGTCGGATTAACCCTGGGTAAACTCGAGCCTGCATACTCCAGCTTAAGTGTGCATGATGGAAGAACTTAACAATAGAGAAACAAGCTTCACCATTCCGATCAATCTGTGTACCAGCACGGTTCCACGTGCGGTTGTACAGGATCACGAGTGACTTCAAAAGTGATATAACTGAATTCAGTAGATTGTTCCGACACACCACATATCAGGTATCAAATATGCAACGTTGGGCTCTTACTCTACTTCTGGCCTTTGCTGCCGGTTCTATGGCGGCTCCTGTCGAAAATGCCAACAATATGCCTGGCACTGATGACAGCCCTGGTGGACTTGAAAGACTGCCCGGATGCGTTATGTGGGAAGGACTTTGCTAGTGCATGCACCCAGTGACGGAGAAGCCTGTTCTCGCGCCGATCGAGGCTTGCTTGTAGAGCATCGGTTTATGAAAGCTGTTCTTAGCCTTTGATAAAGCGTTGGTTAATATGAAGGTAGTTGGAATCTTGGATACTATCTATGACCAACAAAGCTACTACCTATGTTGCTATTTCATCATAGAATCCAAGATAGGTTCTCCTTTTTCAATAAACATATATGCTTTGGTATTAGAATGTCTGTTTCGAGAAATGTCATTTATGGCTTAGCTGAGTGCATAGCCTTCGCTGATGACTAGCTACACAGCTTTGTCGTAACACCTAATGTCAAGTTGAAGAATTTGTGATTGGTATGCAGCGTAGGATATGGTTTGGTCAACCCATAGTAACCGCATATACTAGACTAAATGTTTATAACATGCTTTTGATTCTGTCTTTTTTTTGTCAATGCTAGTTGCATCGCAAACTACCACGACCTCATGTAGAAACAACGACTATCACACATTAGTATTCGAATTGATTTCTCAGTGCCATTTCACTTAGTCAACTACTTTCAACCTGGTTGGTTTAAGCTCAAGAGGGAATCCCCCCCTAGCCGTTAAAACCGCGTTCATCTAGTATGCTTTGGTCTCCAGTTGGCTTGTTTCAGTCTTGGCTAACACAAATGCCAACACGCATGATTAGCGAATGCACTGGCCAGGCGAGCACCAGAAATATTTTTCAAGGGAACACAGGCAATAATGTGTCAAAGCGCCCTATTGAAGCCCGAGTTTCAGATCTTTTGACCAGCAAATGAGGCTGCTAGCAACGGCGGTCGACCAAAACCCTCCCACTTACCGAATGGGGAGAGGATGACGGTGGAAAGATGAGATTCGCTAGAAAGACGCTGATGCGCAGGTGATTGGGGCATTATCAATTGATGATGATTAGGAAAGGTCAGGGCCGGCGAGGCTAAGGTTGTGTGGAACTTATGGGAAGGGTGGTCATAACTTAGGAACATGCGGTTGCTGAACTTGAACTTGGATTTATTAACGTATGTCTTTTTTGAGATCCCCCCGAAACAAGATTCAAATGCCGTGCTGATTTGCCATGATATGTTGTATCCTGAGGGCGAATATTTTTGGTGCACTGCTTATCATATAGATCAAGCGAGTTGGAAATGAAAGAGAATCGGAAAAGACTGTTACCCTCCCGATAGGATTCTACATAAGATCAACACCAAACATTAAAGCAGTTGAAACTCACCATTTTCCCTTCTCTAGATTTCTGCAGTAACTTAGCGTGCCGTTGAATTATGCCTAGCTTTGCTGTTTTTTCACGCTGCTTTTTACTTGTCGCTGCTGACCTCTCCTGTCCACCACTCTTTGATAATATCGCCGTCACCTGTGCATCAACGTCTTTCTGGTGAATCCCATCTTTCCCCTAACCCACCATTCTTTGGCCGGGTTGTCTTTGCTCTGCAAGGCTTGCTAAAATCTCATTTGCTTGTCGAAGGTCCTATACCTGAGACTCTAATAAGGTTATCCTATGCAGTATCGCCCTCGTCCCCCTAGTATGTGGCCCCAGTGTCTTAACAATAGACGCAGCTAAGTTGCTCTTACGTCTTTAGATTCGCATTCCAAGATATTCAGACTGTAAGGTGGCCTCGAGAACTGTTTTTGGGATCTCGGGAGCTTAAGGGTTAGGCAATCAGCACATAGCGACACGACCACATGGTGCCTTTTGCTCTCCAACCTTTGATGTGCATGAAAGCTGCCACTCAACCGAATTTGAGGTACATTGTGAAGAAAACAGCATAATCATGCCATAGTGCGACGGGCTTGGGAAGCCCCAATCAGTTCTGCAAGAACTCCTGAATCCACTCATCTCTGCAATGTAATAAAAATAGAGAGCCAGCTTGGATCAATAAACACTCAACTCTGATGTCCTTGTCCAACCCGTTATGGACGCTTGAGCATGTCTATTTCTTCCGTCTTTACTGTTATATAAAACTTGGACATGCAAATACGGATGTATACGTACATACTTACCCTCGGCCCTGGGAATACACAACCAAGTTTCCTCAACTTGCGTAAAATACTCGCCGTTAGGCCGACACGATCGCTTTAAAGTTCCCAGAAATATATGGCTGGCTGGCCTGGTACCAAGACCATTACTCAATGCCTTGTGCGTTTATCTGCCGAGGGCAACAAACTCCTGTGGTGTCGTGAAATCGCTTGCACTCATCAAACTTCTTTTCTTCTTCCGTCCCCGGAAGACTCCGATTAGGACCCTTCCACCTAGGTCTATAGCTATGTGTTCTTGTCTGCACGTCGGCATAACCGTGTTCTTGCCTCTGGAAGGACGCATGAAAAAGGGATAGCTTTCTCCATCGGCCGGAGGAGTTGCAAGCCCATGTTTAAATATCCATTGCTAATATATACTCAGACCAACAAAATGTTAACGTAAGTGCATAGGATGTCGCAAAGATAAGGAAATCGGAAAAAAATCCCACAACTCCCTTTACTTTCCCTTTTTCAACAATTTCTCAACCACCAAGTATGCCACAGTTGAATAAAGAAAGAAAT
>JAYJND010000177.1:0-11061 GCA_038382165.1 Ceratocystis alfenasii | reverse complement strand
GATAAGAGGGGGGGGGGGGAGGAGACGAGGAGCCTCATGAATGCGGATTTGAGATAAGTGTGAACCAAGGCTTTTCAATGGATAGAGCAAGCTTCACAGAACTAGCAAGAGTTTCGCGTTGAGTGCACCGTCTCTTCTACTCCCCAATGTATTTGTGATCAATATTGTAGAGTTCAGGAGCTTGTCGGATACTGTGTTTTTGGTCTTGGTAGGCTGAAGGACTCAAAGTAGCCTAGGCCCTATGACTGTATTTTCATCTACTATATAAGAAAAGCACCCTTATTGAAGGATGAGCTTAGGACAATTATACAGGGGGCTATAAGTCACTTTATCGGCATGTGATTCTAGACGCCCTTCTATACTTTAGTCTGAACTCGAGCAGATTTCCTACAGACTGAAACTCAGCCATACATCATGTCCTTGAAGAACGTTGGTTGTGGTTGAGGCAGTGCCTACATGTAGCTTACTTCTAGAGTAAGATAATTTCATGCGACAGGCCTTTCTGTGTTCTATGTTGTAGCTCCCTCATCTTATTCGAGGGCACTTTTCTCAATGCCTGCCCTTGACTTCGACAGTGCAAAGGCCTTGTCAGCATTCTAAGGATAAAATAGATAATATCTTCTTGTAGGGTTATGGTGATCTTCGAGAAAGAGGTCCGACTTGCTCGGATGCAAGTGGTCCGTTGGAGCTGCATCTTGAGTCTCGCATATAGAAGAGATTGTAGGCAAGTCATACCTGGTACTCGATTCCCTTGTTCTTCTTACTCAATCAGTAGAGCTCCAAGCTTAGGGATAGTTAGCCTACCCTATTTTGCCCTCCTCCCCTCCACCCCCACCCCCAACATAGGGAAAGTCAACCCCCCCCCCCCCCCCCCCCCCTTAACACAATTGCGACATCCGGTAATTATAGATCATAACATGAGACTCAGGCACATACACGTGTTCTAGCTATAGCTAGTAATACCGCAATGTGCTCAGTGACAGTCGCATTGACTCGCATCGAGTGCTGCTGTTGTAAAGGGCATCATCAGGGTGCATGGCATAGTGGGATATATTGGCGAAAGGGACGTGGTAAAGGAGGAGATGAAGCATCGCAAGTATAAGCGAAGGCCAAAGGTTACCGTGTGAATCCTTTCGAACGTCATTTCAACATACCAAGAAGCTGGTGAGTAGTTGTTAGGCACCTGTACTGTCTTGCACCCAGATCTATGTTCCGTTGTTTTGGTATTATCTATCTCCTTCCAGCTTTGCGATACAGAGCTTTTGATGGGGGTGAGAGGCCATATTGGGGATAGTCACGTAATCACAGGTTCCTGCTGACCTGTGTGATGAGCGAGCGACGGAGATAAGTGAACAACGCACTTTTATCAAGCCTACTGTTTTATTCTCTTGTTCAAGTTGCCGAACACTTTCCTGTAGTAAGACCATCCCATGCATAATAGCGGCTTTTGCCTACTCATAACGCTTCACAGCTTCACTTATTGATTCCAGGGAGCTGCTCTTAAAATTTTTAATCCTTCTGTCATCTCGAAGCTTGATGTGCAGCTACAGACTCCGACGTCTCCCATAGAGGTCACGATACCATCGACCCCTTGGACTGCAAGGACCTCAAAGACAGTGCTAGAGACCCAATCGCTTTCTAACTATCTGCAAGGATAGATTAGAAATCATAAGAGCAGTTCCCTGGAATCGATAAGTGAAGCTGTGAAGCGGTTTGAGTAGGCAATAGCCGCTATTATGCATGGGATGGTCTTACTACAGGAAAGTGTCCGGCAACTTGAACAAGAGAATAAAACAGTAGGCTTGATAAAAGTGCGTTGTTCACTTATCTCCGTCGCTCGCTTATCACGCGCGTTATATACTGGGACATCCATATTATTGCAAATGCGCAGCAATTCTTACACCCTGCTGGGAATCGGCGAATAAAGCTACCGCCAAGTAAGGCGTGTGCTGGCACATCGCATTATTATTGTTAGCTATCTGTTGAATGGATAGCTCAAGACTTACTAATTCAAATTGACAGTATTAATCGAGTTGGTATTTTCCCTGTAGCGCTACATTTACGCTATACCACACTAGACTACCGACTGGATATTCCTTGATGTTATCACGTGGTAGAAAGGCGAACAAGAATCGCATGTAATTCTTAGCTTGGCGATGATGGTTGAAGAGTAGATGTCAGCGGCACTGCTTTTGCTTTTAGATAGGTGTCACATGCCTGGGACGTAGAAAACTTTGATTTGTCAGGGAGCCCCGTGTGTTTTCAATTGTCTTGATAAGAGCTATATTGTTGATGTGACCACATCTGTTGTGCATGGTTCTTGTGAGCTGGTCTGTTGTATGTGTGGTTGGAGCCTCATGGTGTGAAGCGCTCGTTCCGAAGTTCGCAATGGCCTACCCTCAACAAAGTCCTCCTCATGACAGATAGCGTGCGTGGTTGCCCTAGTGTCGGTGATCTACGTCAAGCATCTACGGTCATAGAGTTAGTATTTGGGCTGGCATTGCCAATTGCTAAACACAGCAGTAATGTAATGGATGTATTGTTTGGGAGTGGTCAACATACTAATGCCCTCATCGTCACCGAGAGCGTAAAGACTGGAAGACTCATACTTCCTTTGGCTCCGCTGCAGGTTCACTGCTATCTTAGAGCTGTCCTTCGAATTGATTGAAGTGTCTCAAGAGTTGATGCCAGGGAACTACTTTAACTTCCAGCCCAGCTGTCAAGGATCGTAATGCCAGTCTTGTCAAAGCTGTAGATCTTGGCCAGGCTAATGCAAGATTTCTCGTCTTTGTTCACTGAAGGCCTAAACTGACCGTGGATAACGATCAGATCTTCGAATTTAGCCCTCAGATAGTCATTTTTACGAAAAGAAAAAACATCACAAGCTCTGGATACTGCGGGCTTGCCAACAGGTCTTGACGTTGGTAATGCGTTGGGGTTGAATGTCATTCTGCCAGGGTTGAGGGGCAGCATATTGCATCTACTATGACCTTGTGGCGGGCCGGAGACCTAATATCACGTTATTCTGAAGGGCCTCAAGAGTGACAGACATCATTTTTTAATGTGACATGATTGTTGGCACAAATAGTTGACTAGATGTGAGAACGGGATGTGGGAGGCTTTTAGTGCACTCGCTTATCAAACGCACGCACTTTACACTCTCGCCTATACTGCTGTGAATAGTAGAAAAGCTCGGCCCTTTGGACATCTAGTGCTTTGGGCATTGCTTAATCCAAGATGGGTCGAAGCCTCTGAACAGAAACCATACATACCCCTGACCCTGTGTCGGTATGTGGGATCCCACAACTTTAATTTCGTTATGCTTTCCCCTTGCTGATTCTGCTTTTTTGTAAATGACGCTCAGGTAGCAAGCAGCTGGTGGCGAGGACTCTATTGCTGTGTTGTTGCTCAACAACATGATGGTAACTACTGTTCCTATACAACGGTCTAGTTGTAATGATAGCACAAACGTGCAACCCACAACACCAACACCACGGACAAAAGCAATAGCAACACTATTAATGCGTCAGTTTTCTCACTCTTGAACAGGACCACAAATAGAGGGCCTGTAAAAGTAAAGAATTCCCCGCTCGGATTTTACCAGAGAGCTGATCCGAACTACCCATGAACTGACTGATCTTAAGGCCTGTCCACTAGTCAGTAATCTCACAGTTTCCAGTGCAGAACCCACGAAAGTTCTCGTTCACTGCACTCGTCTCTCTTGCATGCCTTTCAATGCTATTGTCTACCGCGTGTGTATGGCAGAGGAGCTGCACAAGCGGGAGCAGAAGGGGAGGTAGAAGTGGAAGAGGACAAGATTGCAAGCTTTTTCTTACAGAGACCTCTTGTTCTCTAGTGCCCCTACCCTCCTAACATCTACCTTATGAATAGATCAATCATTAATCGAGTATTGAATAGTTTAGCTAGGCCGTGGTTATGGACGGAGAGTGGGACTAAAAGACTGGTTATGCACTCAGGTAGAGAGTGGCCTCAAATGCATTCTCCTTGCAGTGTATAGACCTTTTGCAAATAGCCATAGCGGCTTTATCTATCAAAAGTATGTGCGCCAAATCATACTCCGCTTTACGTAACTCCATCACCTTAATTTCAGGACAAGGCAACGAGGTATATACCCTAAGACTATCTATCACAGGAGGTAAGCCCACGTCCTTTCAATCCCAAAGACTTGTGCAGCTCTAGGGAATGGGGATATAGTCGGCTCCGACCGGATATGCAGTGTTTATCTGCTCTTGGCCTGCAACTCTTTTCCCGAGATGAATGCGTGTCTTTTGTGTTACTAATCAGCGGTCTTACATAATATGTATCGATTTGATGTTTGTTGTCATAGTAGTCTTAAATGCAGCCCGGAAGGCCGAAAGCCACCCGGTCTTGGAATCATGTGTAACAAAGTATTTAACTAAATGCTCCATTTGTCGACCATAAGCATTCTCATGCACACCAAAGCAAAGCACCTGATGTCAAGGGGCTGAACCAGATGAGATGAATGAGGCGGTAAATAAAGCCCGATGATCTTGTTCTCCTCATAATATCTCTCGAATTCGATCAAGTAGTGACATTCATGGCCATTAATGATCAGGAGACGATGGACACTGACTTATCTATTGGTTGTGCACCAGTCAAAATGCTTGAGCCACTCGACACTGGTCCTATTACTACTCCGGCCATTTCAGATCACCACAATAGCCTGATAGCTGGGAACGTTACTTTCTCAGTACTAGTTGGCAAGGCGATATTGGCCTATAGAAATGATAAATGGCACGATTGACCACTTCTGCATTGATCTCCTGAATGATGATAATCTATTTCTAGTTTCTACGCTGTACTGATTTCAGCTGTCCACACTTACCTATGCCTATCACGACTATTCTGTTGTGAATCAAAAGGTGGTGTTGTAACCATTATAGATATCATCGGATTAAATGCCACACTTCACATCTGTAAGCAACTGATCAGCTATTTCTCTCACACCACACAGCCAGGGTGGAAGTTCTCATGAACATAGGCCAAGAATGACTTCAACAAAGTTCTCTACCTCTAGATGACATAACTTGTATAGTTGAGGGATAATATCCACTTGTGATTAGATGCGCTCCCTTCTGTTGATCCCATGGTGTTCTTCGGTTGGCTGTATAAATCGCTACAGCACATCAGTGGCTCAATTTTCCATTTTCTAAAGGACTTACAGAGTAAGAAGTATTCCAGCCTCACCATTAGACTATAGCATGCTAGGTGGCCGAGAATCAATTGATCAAGTAGAGAAGGTGTAGGTTGAGGGACTTTTGATTCACCCACTTATCACACACATGAGCAGTAGCATCTATGATATGTGTAACATTATGACCTGTCTCTGTGCAGTATGACATAAAGGTTACTACATTGAGGCTATGTTATACACTACATTACTACTTTGGTTACTTCAGATGCACTGGATTCCATGGGAAGCAGTTCATTGTAGCTTATCTCAGTTGATGATATTTTCAATCCATATTAATAAGGACTATACCCCTTACGATATGATTCTAAGACTAGGGCAATAGATGACAAGGGCAAGTTGAACATTTTAGTAAGATGGAAAATGGAAATACCTGGATTTGAAGACAGAAGGATATTTCAAGGTATTACCTACGAATTAGCTAATGTCAAGTGGATAGGTTCAGTAGCATGTTATAAGAGGTGATAGTTTGTAATTAGCAGTATTCCGGATGTATTTACAAGTCACTAAGATCTGTATAAAAGGGCCCTGATATCTCTTCCTGTTGAGAAAATATGGTATCTGTTCTTGCACAGTCTCCATTGGCTTTCATACATCAAATCTATCTACAAACCTTCTCAAGACATCTAGTCTAAGACTCCCGCACACGATTTACATTATTTCCAAGTCTTCTACTGGCCTCTGTTCATTACTTTATTCATCTTAACTTTTCATGCGTACGATTCCCTCCCTATATCATGTCTATAATGTCAGGTTCTAACACAGCAATTAGCAGTTCGCAAACATGCAGCCCAAATCTATTGCCCTTATCTTTGCCTTTACTGGCAATGCTATTGCAGCTGCTATTGGAAACGATGTTGAGTCTGCCAAAACAGACTCTAAGCTGGTTGCAAGAGATCCTGATCCCAGGTGTTGGTGGGAAAATTTCTCTTGCTGGTGTGAGTTTATTAAAGGTGAACCAGGTATCTATGACGATGAAAACTGCCAAGGACCTCCACGAGAGTAGATAGTTAGGATTTCGATCATTTCTGATTCTATATTACCATTGTGTCTCGAAGTAGAGTTATAGAATGAACAAGATTGTGTCAAGCATGAAATTGAGTCAGGCTCAAGGCTACTCAAGGCCAGGTAGACGATGAGTTGATCATGGCAGTCTTAGTATGCAACTTAAAGGACAAAAAGGCAAAACGTACACGTCCAGTATTGTCAGTAACCTAAGGCATGGTTACCAAGATTGCTGACCCTGATCCAGTTTGCCCAAACGTTAGGGTTAGCACCAGACATCAAGGGCCTTCTTCTTGGACATTCAGTACGTCCTCGTAATATTTACTGCTATTTATGTCTTCTAACAGTAGACATTAGAAGGACGCACTGAATGTCCTGTGAAGAAGAGGAAGAAGGAATAAGTGATTATTGATGTTGTTCTATGTCTATCTAAGTCTAGTCCGAGTGACAGATCTCAGCTGGTTTATATATCCATCACTACCATGTTCTAGATCAAGCACTTTGGCCTTGGAAGAAGACCCTTGATCTCTGATGCTAACCCTAACGTCTGGACGAGCTAGCAATCTTCGTAACCCTGACTTAGGTTACTGACAATAAACAACGTAACCCTCCCGCATGTATTATACAGCTAGGTCGATTAAATAGCGCCAGTCTCAGCAAAGTTGCGTACATCAGCTCAGGTACTTTTTTATTTCATGGTTACACTGTCTATAATTCAAGCCTCAGCCAGCTAGCCATGACCTTGAAGTCTTTCGACTCAGCTCTCTCAAATTTCATTCACGAAATCCATCTTCAGCTTTGGATTCTGCTTGATAAAGTGATAAGCTCAGCATCTACTCATAGGTTAGGCATCACAGTTTTCAAACAAGCAGTTGGCTATTTTCTTTCATACTGTGAATCCAAGCGTAAATGCCGGTGAATTTATATTGCCAATCAACTGAGCAACAATCTGCTCCTCTGGGCCATGTAGTATTCATGGGTTAGAGATAGTATCACTTCTATAAGGATTGACAAGACATTAGTAGTCAGGGACACTAGACAGGGCTTTGTGTATCCTTGCAGAAAAATACAGAAAACAAACCTGACAGGACCTGAAGGGCGAGGGCGATGCTTTTCCCTTTGCCTGATTGTGACATACTTGGGGGTTGTGAACTTGTCAATTCAAGGCCAATGGCAGTTAGGGAATTAGCCTACTTGTACTAAACACTTATCACATATACTCAAGTGTCTCCTTCTATCCTTAACCCACATCACTCCATCCCACCAACAGGAAGGAGGAAGGAAACTACAAAAATGAAAACTTGGCATGGCCATGCATGCTGCCTATTCCTAAAAAAAGGGCTTATACAGCGTCTTTATGAGCATGACGCTCCTGAGCCCAAGGCCTTTTTAAATGAAAATCTATGCCTAGGGACAGAAGGGCCACATTCTTTGGATCAAGGAGTGATCTTTGGCCTCAGAGACTATCACCATGGGATTCTCTTTTCACAGGGGTCATCATGGCATTGGCAGACCTAGGGATGCCCATTTCTTTTTGCAGGTGATTTACTATCACATAATGAGTGAGTGATGGGCTAAAACTCTACACTTGTTGGATGAACTACATGGAGGATGGGTATTGTGGGGAATCTGCCTTTTGTCGGATTAACCCTGGGTAAACTCGAGCCTGAATGCTCCAGCTCAAGTGTGCATGATGGAAGAACTTAACAGACAACCTTCACCAATTCGATCAATCTGTATACCAGCACGGTTCCACGTGCGGCTGTACAGGATCCCGAGTGACTTCATAAGTGATAAAACCCGAATTCAGTAGATTGTTCCGACAAAGCTAATGGTTCTGTGTTAGCCAGAGTGGCCAGAGAACAGACCGACTGCTTTGATCTGCTCAGCTGTCGAATGCACAGGAGGTGGACCCATATTACCATACCTCTGGGCACAACATGTTAGAGTGCCGAGCCAGACTAGGACAACACAAAATGCGCAGATTGAAACTTTACTTAGCTGGCTGAGGTATCTTACGTCGAGCCGGAAAAGACCCTTGGCCGTATGTCTAGTGCGAAACTGTCAGCTCTCAAGGAGCCCCGCTGGCACCTGCAGCCTAATAGTCAATCACAACCATCAGCAAGCACTGAGAGGCCTACCCTAGCTCAGAAATAACTCGAGACCAGGTCTGAAACTCAGCATCAGTATTTTTTCAGTCAGAAGAAGAAGTAAACCCTGGCCAGATGCATTGGTAGCACTGATTACATAGTAGCCCAGCGATCGTATCCATCTTCACAGGAACCCTAGCTATCCCTATTCCACAAACACCCCCCATACATAAACACCAACAATAAATGTAGACCAATGGTCGGAGTACATGATCCAATAGCATCATGGCCATGAGAACCTGTTTCTCTGGAGCTTCAGGACAGTAGAGGGGATCTTGAGAGAACCCCCATGAGCGTTCCAGATGAGCTTCAGGTGAAGTGATCAGATCACACGACTCCAAGACTATACTACACTACTCTAATATTCTTGCTCCAAGCTCTCAAGGAGATAGCAAATGAGATACGATTAAGCAATGTAGGAAATTGATAATGGAGAGCTCTAGAGAGCAGAATGTCTTGACTTGGTTGCGCCCAGCTCTCTTTGCAAGCCACAGCCCATAAATGCCTGTGTCTATCTATGATAGATAGTTTTTTCTTTCCCATACTGCCATCCTCCCTAGTACACTGTAGACTATCTGCAAAACGTACATTCATGATTTCCAAGGTCGAGGAAAGCTACAGCATCATCATGGAAGGGTGTTTTCAGTGCTTTGATCACCCTTAATTCCAAAATTGATACTAACAAACCTGTTGTGATAGTCGCAGTCTACACCAATCACGAATGACTTGATGTACCGGTTGCTCATCCCTTCATACTCATCGCAAATTTCCTCAGCCTCCTTTGCAAATGATGCTGTAATTAAGTGATTCCAGGCCTCCTTGTCTGCTTCAGAGTCTCTTGAGATAGTAATGCCATAAATCGGATTTTCTTTAAAAGGGTCACGGCCTTTCGTCTTGAGGGCTTTGTCAACGATTTGTAAATCGGGGCTAGGAACATTGTTGTATGAGATATAATCAAGATCTTCTAGAGTGAGCTCGCTTTGGTCTTTCCAAATGCTCAGCACAGCTTCATAGGACTTGAGATGGTTTTCCGGATTATTTAGTTTTTCGACTTGAATAGATTGTAATCCCTTAGTAACGTAGACGTAAGCGGAAAAGTCCACATCGCTTGTGACGTCTTTCTGTCCATAGAATCTGCCGTCAGAAATTTTAAGACCAAGATCACTGGGAGGAGGGACTTTCTTGTCGCCTGCGATAGCTTGGGCGGAGAACATAGCAGCCACGAAGGCTAGTTGGGAGAAATTCAAAAGCTGCATTTTTTATAGTGGGTATAGATGGAATGAGCAGAATGGCAAAACAAAAGATGTTCAAAGTCCAGGAGATAGGTAGTTGTAGGTATGAAAGAGGTAGTGAGCAGTACTTCGCTTTCCATGTAGCATCTTGCTGTTGGGGCTAGGTCAACTTTATAGACAATCTAGTCTATGTGCAGTTAGCCTCTATTTCCTCTGCCCGTATATCGAATAACATACTGGCGCCAGTGGTTATTAAGGTTGGTATAATTAGTCAGTTTGCCTGTGCAGAGAATGGGCCATTTCATGTAGCAAATAGGTGGTAGCTAGGGTAAGCTCAGATCAAGAGGATTGTGGTCCGACCACCTTCTTGGCGACAATGTATGACTGCCAGGTCTAAGAATTACTTCATATTTACTTGTAGTGAGTAGAGCACCTACATGTCAAGACTTGCAGCCTGTGAATACTCTATCTAGTGGAACGTAGACCTGGACTAAAGTATTCAGATACCAAGACGCCTGTAAAGTTCCCTTTATAAAGAGCTATCCTGAAACCCTAACTAACCCTGAGCGCAGATGGATTCCATTCGTCCAACAACGTCGCAATATTCCTGCTATCTTCTTGGCCTAATCATGTATATTAGTTAAATCGAAGGTGCTGTAAATCTAGTGCTTTTTATTATCGTTGCATTTGATATGTGAATTGACAAATGTTAACCAAGACACTCGATATAATTTAGCCAACAATTGGATTGAACTCTTACTGATCCTTGCTCGTTTCAACCACCCAACGCCGACCAAGCACTCCAAATCATTCAAGCTACTTCGAACTACTTGACATGTCCTTGCATTGTGGCAAATACCACGCCACTGTGAGCTGGTCCGACCAGTCCCTTCTTCTTCTTCACCTCAAGGTAGGCATAGTTTTTGATTCTGGCACAAAGAACAAAACCCCGTTAATTCCGTGGCTATTGCAAGACTTTGATCACTCACAAGCTCAAACCTGACTAGCATGGTACGAAAAAACCGAAAAACTCCTGCACTTTGATGGTAGTGGTGAGGGGGAATGGGTTCTCGACTCGATGATAGTGCTGCGCCTGATGGGGAGCTGCATTGCAATATAAACCACAACACAGCAAAACACACAATTAATTGAGGCTCATCAGTATGTTCCTCTCTTGGATCTTCAACTTCCAACGAGCTTCTTTGCATGATACCTGTTGTTGCCACAGGCTCCACAAATCCCTTCCCTCGGCCATGCCGATCCTCCTTGACCACTACCCTTTGACATTTAGGCCCTTGCATGCATATCAATGGCCTCTGCCAGTTGGATCCCTCCCACGAGTAGATTCATTTTTCTCATTGTTTGTGTAGCTGTGGTTTTTTGCAGTGCACTAACTGCAGCAACAGCTGATGGGGGGGGGGGGGGGGGGGGGGGGGAAACA
>JAYJND010000173.1:0-10293 GCA_038382165.1 Ceratocystis alfenasii | reverse complement strand
CCGGGAAGAAGTCAGGGAAGCGGTTTTCCACGCTGGGAACACTGTACCGGGAGAAGATGGCATCCCAAACACAGCCTGGAAGACAGCATGGCCTTCCTTCGCTGAACCCATAACAAAACTTTTCGGCTTATGTATGGAGCTAGGATACCACCCCAAGATTTTTAAATCGGCAACATTAGTGGTTATCCCGAAGCAGAAACCGGACAAGTCGCACCCGAGGAGCTAACTGATCTCACCCCTGTCAACCTTGGGGAAGAGCCTGGAAAGGATGGTGGCCAGAAGACTTGCTGCGCAAGCAGTGGAGCTGAGCATCATCCCACAGAACTATGCCTCAGCAGTCCCAAGAAGGGCTGCCACGGATCTCACATGGAAATTGGCGGATGTTGTCATTGGCGAATCGAAAATACGAAAGATCACATCAATTGTCACCTTCGACATAGAAGGGTTAATTCTCTCCGGTAACCATTCCGGCATCGATTGATCTCTGTGATTCCCGTAGACGTTAAATATATTCAAGTTCAAGTTCAAGCTCTCCAGAGTCAATTCTAGAAGCCAAAAGGTCTTCTTCTTAGGGAACAAAGATAGTTATGCATAGGGCTACCTTACCAGAGGTCAGGGTCGAGGACCTTGAACAAGCGAATGAGATCCTTAGTCGGCGCCGGAGGGCAAAAAGAACCCGACTCCAGAAAAAAGGGGAAATGATAGTAGAGGCAGGAAGGCTAGCAATTGATCAAATGGATGTGGATGCGCAGGTAGTGGCTGAATCGCCGAGAAGTGGTGGTTGGGGAGGGTTCAGCAGTGTGGTGTCTGCGGCAAACCTGGTCATAACGCAAGAACATGTCAAGTAATAATTAAGACACCTGGGGAAGAGTATGGTGAATAATTTGGATTGATTAAAAGGTTTCTTATTGTGATTTTTAGGAAGAAGGTTAAGACTTTTATTTCACTCGCTACACGGCTTCACTCACTATGCATGTACATTAAATGAGATTTCCTTCATGAGTTTGTAGACAGTGGAAAAAACGCATTTAAAATAGTTATTTGATTAATTACTGCGTAGTTTGTGTCCACAGACCAGCTAAACATGAGAATACAACAGGCGGGTGGGATATACGCTTTCACGGAGAAATTTAGTGATGTTGCATTTGCACTTTTCAGATTACTAACTCTACCATCCATGCCAACTAATATCTCGCTTGTTTTCTTCCGTTTCGGATGCTTTCTATCTTGCGGAATTGTTACACTCGGGCTTGTAGTCTTGCCGCGGACGTAGGTGTAGTTTGAGGTGGTCATGGGCCGCTACCCTCAGTCTAGTGAGTTACGGCAACACTAAACCGTCCGTCTTACCATGTGGCGCTCAACTCTAAATTTCCACATCCTTCTATACCCATGCGTATGCCGTGCTATTCTTTTTCCTGTTTGCTTTTAGGCGCCCTTAGCGCATGTGCTAAAAAATGGCATGATAATTTATCAGACTGTCAATGGGCGGGGAATTACATAATTTTGGCCGCGGTCTGTAGAATAGATCTTAATGTTTGAACCAGTTGATTTATTAAAGGTATTACTTCTACACTACGTCCTTGGACTTAATTCCCTTGATATGGATGGGTCTTCAGCCACAAGAGGCATGAAGAAGTGGGGCTTGTATGGGACGCCACTTAACATGTATAGTGCGCCACGCAACACGGCCCAACTATTCTACACAGGGATACTAACAGCAGATGTAAGGAGGATGTACTGAATGTCCTAGAAGGAGGAAAATAAGTGATTATTGGAGTTGTTCTATGTCTATCTATTTCTTGCCTGAAGAGTGGATCTCAGCTAATTTACATATCCATAACTATCATGTCTAGATCAAGCACATACGGCTTAGAAGAAGACCCTTTATGTCTGATAGTTATAGGTTCCATGATATTAGGCTAATTATAAACTCAACAGCTTTATAATTTAACCCCCTGTTCAACCTACAAGTGATGCACTCATCACGCCGTGCTTTATAATTAAGCTGAATAGGGTGATAGAGATAGATATATGCACAGACGGGAACTCCGGACGTGCAGTCTACCATTAGTCGCAAATAATCGCCGCCTGCTAGCTTATAGGTTAATTCACGAGGAGAAAAAATCTTGGATCTATGAAATAGATTCGACTTGAGCAATGTACTCGACGGCAATGTACTCGATATAGTAGTCCTTTGTTATCAAATAATGAACTGTATGGGCTTTTGTCCCCTGGCAACCTTTCGATTCAATGTCGCATGATCTGCATTTCCAGGATTGATGATGGAAACACCATTTTGCTATCTAACCATGGCAGGAGCACGCTTATCCTCACGGGCCTCGTTGTCACCGGCTTCGTCATCACTAGCTTCATCGTCACTAGATTCACCTGGGGGAGCCTCGCCATCATCATCAACTTCGTCAATATCCAGCTCATCGGGTGCAGCCGGACCGAACTGGCGAGGGTAATCATCATCAGGTGTAGCCGGACCGAACTGGCGAGGGTAACCATCATCAGGTATAGAAACCCGATACCTGTCATTCCACCGCATGAAGTAATAAATAAGATGGCTGCCGGGGAAGTCCATCACGACAACACCGTGACAATTGCCCTCTTCAGTCATGATATATCGACCTAAACGCCTGTTCATCCCAAAATTATCTCCTTCCTTAGCAGCAATAATAATAGGGCTTACGCCAGCACTAGCCGTAGTGTGAGTAATACGGAGTTTGTCGTGATATTGTGAGGGAGCCCGGTTGAGATTGGCTTTGACGCCGGCCCATTTCAAGCCCAGCCAGAGGCCCCTAGGAGGAAACCTGCGGTTATAGCTAGAGACAGAACGTGAGCCCCATGGAATTCCATAACGGCCAGGGGGACTGCTCTTAAAATCCTGGAGTATGAGAACCTTGCCGCGAACATGGCCAAGGATAGGGATGCTATCATCAGCGTTTCTGGAGTAAATGTACCGGTCTGCTCGATCGCCTAACTTGGTGCCAGGAACAAAGTATCTTTCAATGCAGCCGAGGAAAGATTTGGAATTATCACTTATGCCACCATTCTGAATACGCAGAATAATGGTTTCGCGAGAGTGTTTGTCTAGAAAGTTATAAATAGTGGTCAAGACATCGTCGAGGCTGTAGCCAGTATCAACAGCTTCATTGTAGACCATCATATGATTGTCGATACACCGGCAGCTAATATCGATGTATCTAATACCACCACGAAGCTGTTCAAATAGAGGCACGTTTTGGGCCTGCAACCGGCTATCTTTGATCCTATCCGTCATGGAATTATGAGTACCAGGAATGGCCAGCTGCGACAAAGCCACAGTATCCTCCATGGTTCCCATCCAGTCGGTAAATGTGTCCTGGCCAAGATCAAATGACCATATGTCATAGATACCTTTGTAGTGACCAGCGTGACTGAAGGCCAGACAAAACAGCGTCGTAAAGAGAGACAAGCGCATAGCGGCAACAAAACAATGGAAAAGTCGGGTATCAAACAGGGCCAAGGACCGGCAGATAGAGAAGAGGTGCAGGATGAAAAATATGTAACTGTCCAAGACGACAAACATAGCGATCTTCTAAAACTTGGGCCATGAGCAGACTTAATACCCCTCCCTACCATGCCAAGATCCCAAACTCCGCGTTGGCGCTGATAATACCTCGATAGAGTGTTCAAGAAGCCTTCATTAGTCAGACTACAATCAGGACGCATAAGCTTTTGAGTGCTAGTGCTTCTCTTGGGGCTCGCATCAGAGCTTAAGATTTATATTTGGCCCTATAGCTAGGGTGTATATCTGTTTATTGCATTATCTGTCTTATGGCGTTTACTCATGCAGCCCATTTCTACGGCGCTTGCGAAGATGAAAGCGTTGGCTAGCCACAGCCGTGGCAATGGCCAAGTCGAATTCCCAGCGCAAGAACAGAGTGTAAGTTGTTGTAGGCTCTGCTTAATTGTTGGATATCACATAAACCCAATAGCTAGCCAAGCACTGGCTTTCGCAATTAAAAACACTAGCCTTGGCATGGAATGTCCGACAACGCTTTCTGTATAAGCTGCTGCCCAATACTACAAAAGAATTGTCAGCGTTGCCTCTAATAGCTACATCATCTTAATCATATATTCTTTGAAAAGCAATAAACTTGTAACTCTGTCAACTGACCTGTACTCTAGCCAGGACCAGGCCTACGACCCGCAACTTTGGGCAAACAAGATTTCCTTCATGAGTTTGTAGACATGACAAAAACGCATTCAAAATACTTGATCGTTTGCTACACAGCGCGTCTTCACAGTCCACCTAGGCATGAACAACAGGCAGGAGGTTGCGATATACGACGATACAACAAAAGGATTTGTTGATATTGTATTTGCTTTTTTTTTCAGATTACTAACTATGGCTAACTATCATGCATACAAACTAATATCTCGTTTGTTTTCTCCTTTTTCGGATGCTTTTTATCTCTCGAAATTATTACACCTGGTCTAGTGAATTGCGGCAACACTAAAACCCTCCGTCTTGCCATGTGGCGCTTGATTCTCAATTTCCCCCTTCTTCTCTACCCATGCGTATGCCATGTTATTTGTTTGTTTCCTAGCTGGTTTTAAGCGCCCTTAGCGCATGCGCCAGAAGACGGCAGACTGTCAATGGACGGATAATTACAAAACTCATGACATGCTTCAACTATTCTACATAATAATATAGGTTTGAAGACCCTAGAGCCAGGGCTATCAGCGAGTGTGGGCACTTCGTTGTAGTTATCACCAAACAGCTAAAGGCCTACAAAACTACATAAACGGTATGCAACACACACAAGATCTTTGTAGCCACGTGATTCGAATCTGACAGTACTGAATTGCTCAGCAGTACAGTAAGACTACCACTCCATGAAGAAATACTTGCACTAGGCTCTTGTTGGTAAATTCCACCTGCCGTGTGTCATCTTTCCCTCATTCATGGGGCTCATTTTCGTAGTAGCGGTACTTCTTTTTTCTCCAGATCATCAGCATTGATGTCTTTCTTCAAGTATTATTCGTAGCTTACGAGCACATATTTTGCCTCAAAAGATCCTAAGCTACACTAAGCTCACCTCTTCCATGCCATGAATCAGCCCTCATCACATCCTGAGCGCTCCGTGTAGTCTAGCGCAAGCCACCATTATTATTACACAACTACTAGACATCTAGCCACACTGCCTACACGCACACTAGATATCATGGCAGTGTGATACAATATCCAATGCTAGCTGTAAGCTGAGCGTCTAAATACTCCTGTGACAATATCGCAGCTCATAAAAATACGTATACATACAGTGCGAGCAGGGTTCAGCGTTTGCCTGCCTTCATTCTTGTCGTGTAGAAGCGAAAGGAACAGTACCTTCCTAGACGATTCCAGGAACCTGGGGTCCCTAGATAGAGTGATGCCACGTAACATCAGTGCCAGGCCCCGATTCACTTCTTTATCTTGCTTCTCTTCAACTCACGTAACTGGCTACTAAGAACCCCAATATCGGGTAAGTAGGTGATCCAGATACGTGGTACGTGATGTGTTAAGGAATTTAGAACTTGGTCCAGAAACTCATCATAAAAGCTACTCCAAAACCATCTGGCAATTGTTCATTTCAGGATCTCCGTAAGCTAGACAATATCTACTAAGAGAAGTGGCCAAGGCAAATGATTAGCAATTCCAAGGGCGTCGGCCTCTTATATCTCTTTAATGGCTTGCAAAATGGAGAGTTTCAAGAGGCGATGAATGAGGCAAACAAACGCGATTGGGGTAATACAGGCTGGTCTTAACGACCAAGACAGGAGCTTGAGCAAAAGTCTCAAGACTCCAAAAGCGTGCTAGACTCTCCTGTGAAGCATATACGATAAAGACGATCTTCGCTGCAGTAAGCTCATCTGCGCCAACCTCGATAAGGACATAGAGGGAGAGTTGGAGGTAGGCAATCGAACAACATCCAGATAGTATATCCTTGAAACCAATATTCCAAACTACCAAGGGATGCACTGAGTGTCAATTGACTTGAAACCTGACACCCCCTAGGCAAATTTCATCATCAGGCATTATAATATACACATGCCACACACATCACACATGTTTGAAAAACACATAAATCGAACACTAGACTACTGGAATAATGTGATAGAAAGGGCTGACCATGACTTGGAAAGTTTATTAAACAGCAATCCAACCCATACACGGCGGAAAGGTCCAAAGCTTGCCGTGACAAGAAACGACTAGTTCTAAAGTGCGATTGGTGCAACATGGTTGATCACAGTCACATAGAAGAATGTTGAGTCAAGAAAAGGCAATAAGGAAAGACCGTCCATTCTAGGTTGGCGTTTGCGAGCAAAACACTGCCAAGTACGAGGACACCAAGCTACTAGATTGTATGTAGTGGTAGTACCGACAATCCCACAGGCGACCTAACGAAAATTCATAGGCCCCGAAAAATAACTTCGATTTCAGGTTGCTGGGGTGGACTCCGATTTGAGACTAGTACATGAACGAAGATGCCATTCGAGAAAAGCATGGAACTAATTAACACGAAGCTTATCTTCAAGACCAAGCCAAGCGCTGACAACCAACCTGGGAAATTCAAAGTCAAGTTGGTTTGGTAGCACAAGGGTTCAGGCAAGTACGAGCCATTGATTTCCACAAGATCTATGCACCGACTAGTAGACAAATGACAACCAGGATTTTCTTCGCCATTGCGTTCGCGCTGAGTATGAAATACCAGAAGATAGATGCCACAAATGCATTTGCACAAGCCAAGATGGAGGAGGCCGCGTATTTCGTCCCACCCTTGCCACTACGAAAGAAATGGACGACGTGGAAACTAAACAAGACCCTCTATAGTCTTGAACAAGCGTCCTATGCATGGCGCAACAAGATAGTGACATGCTTACCCCGACCTGGACTTATCAAATGTGCAGAATATGAATGCATTATGGTTGACCCAAACTAAATACATCGAAAAGATGACCATAAACTTCGGCGTGATTGCCAACCAAGCACGACCAATCAGTGCTCCAATCAGGTCTGGGAAACATTAGAGCCGAGACGTCCCAAAGAAAAAGGTGGAGACAAGGGAGCATACAAATTCCTCATAGGCACACTAATGTATCCGAGGGCCATGACCTCACCAGATATTTTGTTCGCCACATCTTCTCCATCATGACAGACTTCAGACCCTGCAGAAAGACGTCCGGGTGGCGCGAAAGGCGTCACAAGATACCTCAGAAACAATGCCTCCCTTGACATCGAATTTGATCCGCCACGGCCGGGGGGGACTGAATAAGTTTTTGGTTGATTATCCCGACGCTAACTACGCCCAATCCTACGACAGGAATGTAGTATCTGGCATGATCTTCATGCTACCTGGCGGACCGATGCCATGAAAATCGCAAAGCAAAGCGGTGTAGCCATATCAACTACGCAACCAGAATAGGTTGTTTTCGCCATTTGCGCAAAAAAGAGCATCTAGATACGCAGAGTGGTAAAATTGTGTCTAGAAACACTGAAACAAAAAAACAACGTCGAACGAAACCATTTAATTGAGAGATAACATTTATATATAGTGACAGCCGAGAGCGAAAAATCCGGGTGCGAGTACCAAAACCAAACACATCAACTTGCAGTTTTCAAAGATTAGGTACGTGAAGGAAAAACAGCTTCCGATCATCAATAAACTTCCGTTCTACATCCGACACTACGTGCAATCGGACATCCCATTAGCGCCATAGCCTTGTGAATTGTTATAGAAAATCCAGCACCACGCGGAATAACATCGGGTAGATACGTGATGCGCATTTACAACTTAGCCTTGAACTTAGTTTCAACAATACATTTTGGATGTCACAACAGACAGTAATACATTCATCACATAGGCCAGGGTGGTGACGTTGGAATCTACAAAGTGCAAAAATTATCCATTAATATTATTTGGTATTCCTTTCTTTCTTAATTCTGATGATTTTTCCTTTGTTTTTTTTCTAACAGAGTTCTGTGTAAGGATTTTGTGTTTTACTAGCGGGCTGGTACACGGATTGTTAGTCCCACACTTCATTCTTAGCTATTCCAAGTGCTGGATTTCAGCTAACCCTTACTCTCCACCCTTGTATCAACACCCTAATGCATCTGACCAGCTGGGCTCTTAACAATTTATGTCACAGGCTAGATATAGCTAAGTCGTACAAAGAAGCTCAGAGATGTTCAACGATCCTACATTAAGGAGGAAAGGAAGAAACCATCTGAGTTACCCAAATGAGCAAGAGTGTTCAACATTGCATGGTGGTGGGGCTGTCTTATAAGCATGTTTTGTGGGGCTTGTGTAGGCTCAGCCCTATCCGTAACAACCGTGGAAGTTCTCTCAACACAAATAATACTGCCGCCTTGTGGCCGTTTTCCTTGGTTTAAGAGAAATTTGCGTTTGCGAATTTCCGTGTGACTTCGTCGAATGCACTCCTTTTGTAGACTTTAGAAGGTAGTCTCTAGATTTCTTCATTACGATGATGATTTTTAGCTTTTCTAATCAAGTTTTGTTCCTCTTTAAAAAGATATATGACTATTTGATTGGCTAGATTATTGTCAAAGTGGTTATGTGATTGGTTCAATTATTTAGTGTGTGGGGCATTATTTTTTTAGGTGCTGTCAGTAACCTAAGTCAGGGTTACCAAGATTGCTGACCCTGATCCAGTTCGCCCAAACGTTAGGGTTAGTATCAGACATCAAGGGTCTTCTTCCAAGGCCCATGTGCTTGATCTAGAACATGATGGTGATGGATATATAAACCGGCTGAGATCCGCTCCTCGGACTAGACTTAGATAGACATAGAACAACATGAACAATCACTCATTCTCCTTCTTCTTCTTCTTCACAGGACATTCAGTACGTCCTCCTAATAGTTACTGTTAGGTGCCAGCAGTAAAACGTGACTGTAAACCCTAGTAAAAATCTCATAGTCGAAGTACTCGGGGGGCCAACGGAGAGGAGCTGGGGGATCGTTACAAACAATTGTACAACCTAACTATCGATCCCCTCGACTTTAAGGGTAGGGACAAGGCATTATGTTACACTTAGACATTCTAGTCGGTTTTGTCTCTAGCTCATCTTTCTTTACCTCTTCTCTTATTATCCCTTTACTTTCCGTTTCTCGTTTCTGAGTGGCAGCATTGTAGGTTTCCATGCCATGCTAGAACGCGATAAACAAAAAACGAATGTTTTACTGGGCCCTGGCACAGACGGACCAAAATTAGAATAATTCCAGGTGAGAATACCTCTACTACCTAAATTTAGGACGTATTTTTCTGCCAAAAATAATGGCTTCTCTTACAAATCAGGGGTGGATGTTTCTCATTACCAATATGATTAGAGCCCCCCACCACCCGAGATTAAGTGTTTGGATATGTCACAAGGCTAGCCAGAACCCGAAAATATGTTTAGAGACTGAGGAAATAAAACAACCTAAAATACTTTGAAGCTTGTATGGACTTTAGATGCTTTGGCAAGCACTTGGCAGCTGAAATATTCAAAGTAGCAAGTGTCAAAAAAGTCTTCAATGAGCGAGCTTTGTGCCTGTAAGCCTAACAACTGAAGTGTCATAATTTAGCAGAAATTACATAAAAAAAGACACAAAGGGCGCAAGCTAAGGGGTGGGCAAGCGAAGCTACTTGACAGCAATCTGAGCCCAAAAAAAGGAAAAAATAAAAAAGGAAAAAAAAAGAAGGAAAAAAAGCCACATGAACTTCGCCATAAGCTATGGCCAGGGCGGAGCTCTATACTATGTATGAATAGGTAGAAGACCTTTACCAAGTCTCTATACATATGAGGGTGATCTGACTAACATGGTGTTTTTGTGGGAGGTCCTAGCTTGGGCGTAGCTACGAAGGATGGAAGTATAAATAAACAGCCTGGGGGTCAGGTAGCTGGGTTCCTAGTAGATATGTTTTCACTCTAGGATATGCATGTGCCGTAGCATGAAAAAAGACTAGAAAGAACATGCACTAATGACAGCTACACCGTGTTTTTAGGGTTTTCGAGATATTCCAAGGATTAATGCTAGCTAATCATAGGCCCTTTGTTCATTCTCGCTTGGGAATAGCAAGAGAGGATCAGGAGCGACAATAGCATCATCGTTCCGGTTCTAGCCCACCAAACGAATGCTACTCGGGTGTATCGCTAGGCTATCATGATGGCTTTCACTAGGCTTTAGACTTCAGCGAGGTGAGGCTGCCAAAGCCGGGCCAGATCCCGACTATTAATATGATGGCATGCCCGATGTCTAACGC
>JAYJND010000170.1:0-15483 GCA_038382165.1 Ceratocystis alfenasii | reverse complement strand
AAGTGTTCGCTAACTACTGCCATCATGTAGTTTGTCTTTGTTGTGTCTCGGAGGTTGAGACCAGTTGCAGACGCTCTGGCAAGCAGTAGCTGAAACCTCTCGAGGAACTCGAGGAGGTTCTCGCCCGGTTTGAGACGCAAGGTGCACAGCTCTCGTTCCACCTGTACTCCTGGATCCTTCAGTTCTCCGACGGTGAGAGTTCGGAGCTGGTCGATCATTAGCGTGAAGGATTCACACGCTAAGACATGCTGCTGAAGACGTAGTGAAATGGTGTCTTTCACCACCCGGATGATGCGGTATCTTGTCTCGTCTGGGAGACTGTCGACATCTTTTGGCAGAAGTCCGATTTCCTTGAGGGAGGACTGGACGGTGGAGTGCCACGTAGGCCATGTTAGTTTCGACTCCAACACGAGATCTGGTCTCAACGAGAGGGACCATCCTCTCTGTAGAAGCTGAGCTACAGTAAGCTCCCTTGGGTTGAACACGGCGTTGGATTGTGTTTCCGGTGTGTGTTGTGGTGTCATCGTAAACTTGTGGAACATTTCCAGCAAGTCGTTGGGGCTTATCGTGAACATGGCGTTTTGAGAATGGCCGTTCTGCTCTTGTTTCGATGGGATCTCCTGCACGTGGGCAGGATGCGCCTGCGTGGAGGCACTGGGGTTCTGCACGTGGGCAGATGATGACGCCTGCGTGGAGGCGATGTAGTTCTGCTCGGGGGCAGACGATTCCTGTGAGGGAAACATGTTATTTTGATCTGAGTTCAATCTCGCTGATCGGCGCGTGGCTAGCATAACTTTGATGTTTTCGTGGAAAAGTTATATGTGTCTATGCTGTTGCGTAGCGCGGGCTCATAACCTATTATTTGTCTTTCAAACTCGATGATCCATTAAACTGAATCTTCTGCTAGCTAGCAGTCAGTGCTAATTCGATATCCGTCGGGAAGACGGACATATACGTTCTCACTAGAATCGAGTTTGCCGTGTAGAAAAGCTGTTGTGACATCAGCCTGCCGAATATTCCATTTGTTAATGGTTGCAACAGCCAGGATCGTTCTAAGTGTATCAGCACTTGTGACTGCAGAGAAGGTTGGCCGGGAGTTTCTTTCGTTTGGAGTACCCATCGCGACGGCAGGACCGTCGCCCCCGGAGGGAGAATCCTGTAACTAATTGTAGGAATCTGAAGGCGGACGTTCATCTCTTGATCGCAAGCTTCCTGCCAGAGGGTCGAGTTATCGGTTTTCATGACCTGGCGATAGGTGTTTAGGTCAGAGGAAATGGTAGATAGTGCGAAGGCGAAGTTTGACATGTTCATCGGATCTGGGAGAGGACTTTGCGGTGTGTCGGAGATTAGTAGCTGCTCAGAGCGCCATTGATCCTGTTCGGCGAGCCTTTGACTTCGGCGAAGGACTACACCATGTGTCTTCCATCGTTCAGCTAAACTGTTGGAGCTTGGGGAGTAGGGCGGTGTTATCCGCACTTCTGTCCCTTACTGTTCCAAGGTTTTTAAAAGAGACTTGAATTCCGTGCCCCGTCGACGTGAAAGGCTCTGATACGACCATCGAAGCGTGTTTTTATCAGATTCAGTAGGTGTTCGGGACATTGTCTGCTTGCTTGGTGACAAGAAGTTTTGTCCATACGTGTCGCGTTGCATCGTCGATGATCAGAAGAACGTAGCGGTATCCTTCTGACGACGCTGGGGTGATGGGTCCGATGAGGTCTGCGTGGATCCGGTCGCCCAGCTTCTGTGTGCGAGTCTCGGAAGCTGTGACGTAGGTCTGTTTAGCCGGATTTGCCGTCCAGCACGGGGTGCACTTGTCCCCTGATTTCACGTCGGCATCCGATATGTCCAGTCCCTTGGCTCGAGACACTGCCTTCTGAATGTAGGACGGAGAAATGTGTCCCAGACAGCGGTGCCAGAGGCTCAGTTTTGTTGGGGCGTTGCTTGATCTCTCTATCGGCTGGGGTCTGTTTTGGGCAGTGGTGGCGAGTGCTGATGGTTCTGGCTGAACTTCAGCAAAGCCCAGAATGTGGTAGACACCCCCAAGTGGACGCACAATGGCGAGTTCCTCTTCAGAGAATGGACCCTTCAGTGCTGGAACCCGCTGGTCGAAGTGCACCCCTCCATTCTGCCACAGTTGTGATGTGGAGATCAAGTTCTTGCTGAGCCCTTGAACGAGTCGGACATCTTCCAGTGTGAGCAGGACTTTTGTTCCTGCGGACGTTCTAGTGTTTATCGTTATGCTGCCTACACCTTGTGTATACAGCATACCTCCTGATCCTTCGATGGGCATCCGTTCAATTGGTTTGAAATTGGCGAGAAGGCTACTGTTTCCCGTCATGTGGAAGGAAGCACAAGAGTTGACGAACCAAAGGTCGGGATGAACGGGATCCCCTTCGATTAAGGATAGGGCGGAGGTGAAAAGAGCAGTTCCAGCTGATCGTCCGACTGTCACAGCCTTTGAAGGTTCGGTTGCTTTCTTTTTATCGGGGTGCTCTCGGCATTCTTCGTCGTCATGAACACCCTTGGGGTGACGAGGGCAGTTTCCTTCCTTCTTCTTTTTCTTTTTGTCGTCTTGCTTGACGGTGGCCATTGCAACGGGAGTGGTATTACGGGTTTCGATAGCATAAGTTGGGCTTCCCAGGTTTCCGCTGATGTGCCGTACCATCTCAGGAGGGGTTATCCACTCTTCGGGTTTCTTCTCGTAGAAAAGACTTCAGGCCTTGCTGAGGCATTCCAGGTTTCTCTTTCCGATTTTGTTACCCAGTAGTGCAAGGGTGAACTTTGTGTCGGCGGGTGCTTTCAGGAAAGAGAAGAGCCCAAAAAGATTGGTGAGCCTTCTTGCGAACTCGATGGGTGGGATGGAGTCAGGAGATGACCAAAGTATGTCAGAGCTTTCTGCAGCGTTGAGAAGTTCATCATAGCCAGATGTCCCAAAATGTTTATCAAGGTTTTCCAAAATTTGACGGGCGTTGAGCTTGGGGTAGGCTTCGATGTACATGATCTCGAATTTCTCATGTAGATAGGCTTGGAAAAATCGCATGGCTCGAAGTGCTTTCGCAGGGCCGTCTGGGAGCAAAAGGTATTGCTCCTCGGTGACAGTTCCAAGAGGAGTACGCAGATAGTCGGCGAATCCGTAGTCTTCGGCAAACTGCAGAGCTGTCCCTTTCCAGCGTGGGTATGTACCCACGCTTTCAGGCTCGAGAATGGGCAAAAAGCCCACAGTGGGCAGAGGGATGTTCAACAAAGTGTAAATGATGATGAGAGGAAGAGACTGTTGCTGAGCTCAGGGTTTCTTTCAGTTTATGATAGATCGAAAAGCGTGTTTGGATTGAATCGTATGTTGTTGTGGCACCATGTGAGAGTATTCAAGACGAGACGTATTGAGATATATATAGGAAACGCTCTTGTCATAGAGTATTGACAATGGATAGTGTATCTGCATGAGACATTGACTAAAGGGAGGTTTGTATTCATGATACAGTGACCGGAATAGTCCGTATTCGGGATACAGTGTTGCGTGGCGCACGATACATTTTAAGTGGCGTCCCATGCATGCCCCTCTTGTGGCTGAAGATCCATGATGGGGTGGGTTGACACCCTACCATGAATCCTCATGAGCACCAGATAAACGAAATGAAGTCCAAGGACGTAGTGTAGAAGTAATACCTTTAATAAATTAACTGATTCAAACATTAAGATCTACTTTACATGTTGCTCTAGAGGTAACACTCCGGGCCACGCCAATTACAGCACTGTCCTTGTCTTGGACTAGTACCTTTGGTTAAATTCAGAAGCCTCCCATCTGAAAAAGCTCTTTAATTACTTAAAAGTCCAGCAATCCATCAATACTTATCTCAAGACCAGCAATTACCATCTAGGTGCCTGGGCATTGTCCCCTAGACCCAGATGGCCCCCACTGGGCACACACTACGGCGATGGCTACACGTGCTCCCTCCATTAGTTGCATGCTCCCCCCCTTTGGCGCTCTGTGGTTCTGTAGCCACAGGTACTTGTGCCCTTATTACGCCTTGTTGTGTGCGCCTAGTGGGGCTGACCTAGACTATAGGATAACGTAATGTACCAATGAGTGAAATAGACCCAGTGAGCGCAACACTGTACTCAGACTTTCACAATTCCATCTTTCAAACCACTCTACTCAAACCACCAATATCTTCAAATTCTGAAGAGGCCAATCCCGCTCTTGCTGTTGCTGGTATCAAAAAAACCCAAAACTCAGTATTTGAGACCGCCAAGATCTACATGGTCAGCCTTTGCACCTTATACACCAAAATCAAGGCAAGCCACTCTCGACAGGGCAGCACCGGGCTCCACACTTCGTCTGCGATACCAGAGTTCAAGACTTGTTTTCATCACACAACACGACACAAGTCCTGTCACAGTCTGCCTATGTCGATACTCGAATTCCCGATCGCCAAGGACGCTCTGCGACCCCAATTTATGATGCTATAGACCACTTTGCAATAGAGACACATGCAATAACGCATGAGGTAATGCTTTTACGTGAGCCGGACAAGTCACTACAGTAGTAAATGGGACACTTGGCAAACGCCAGAGAGCCGACAAGACATACGTATGGCAAGGACGAGCACTTACTATAGGTAATGCTCAGGATATTCTAGCTCACAATGATGTTGATTGGCAGGTAGCTCACGACATGCAAAATAATGGTAGTCAGTCAAGGTTACTGTAGCAGGCACGCAGGACTGTGGCAACTGTGTGAAGACAGGCCGAATGGAAGACCCTGTTTAGAAGATGCGGAACCACCAGGTAAATATCACTGTCGTTATTCTAAATGGATTTTCTATTATTATATTATCGTAATGGAATAATGAATGTGAGGGGTATTAGGAGGTGTCACAGTTACTGGTCTGTTCCACTCACTAGCGAATTACATTACTTAACATAATAAGTTTGGAAGCGTGGATCCTTTAGTTTGAAGCATAATGGAACCTTGCAGCCCTTATATCCTTCTATCTCCGTTCATTAGTAAAAAGTGAATGGTGAACCATGGAATTTCCACATTGTACAAATCAACACTGACACTGTAAGTGAAAGGAAGCTATTCCATTATCTCGACAAATATATTACGATAGATGTAATTTCTCAGCTTTGAGAGCTACCTAAAACATAATTGTTGACAAACCTTCAGACTTGCATCCTTGCTTGCATCTAGTTGTATAGAGACAGTTTATAGTTTTGATAGCTTAGCTTGAAGTATCTAAGTTTCTGGGCACTGGAAATGGTGTTTACCACACATTTGAAAGGTATCAACCATGGGAAGGTCAAGTCTCATTCAAGACACACATAATTACTCTCAGGAGAAAAGCCTCGAAAGGCTTATAAGTCCCCGGGTTCTCGTAAAGCCTCTGGATTCAGACTATTATGTATATGCCAACGTTCACAGTTCATCCACTGCCATAAACGCAATACAATAATGCCCTCAGACATCGATTCGAGCTGGCAAGTCCGAAAGGCAGTGATGAGATTTCGTATTTACGTTATCGAGTTTCAACACATGATGCTAGAGGGGAGTGCCATCCACAACGACATTTGGCCAGTAACCGGAACCGGGATTGTTGCCCCTGACCAAGTTCGACCAAACGTTCCAGTTAGTATCAGACATACTTGAACTTGAACTTGGTTATTGAGTTTTAACTACAACACAAAGCAAAAACAAATATATAGCAGCTATAGTAGTCATAGTGCCAGAACTGACAATGGAGCTAATATTGGTGTATATAGACCTAGTCCACCTAAATTGGAGTTAGACCTTTGGAATCCAATGGGCTATTGCTCAGTCATTCCAACCTTTTTTTCTATAATTACACTTTATACGATAACTTAGAGTTGATGCCCGACGTCTATCACAATTATATCCATCACAGTGCTAGCACAAAGGTAGTTGTTGTACAGTGCTCCATACACATTGAGCAGTGTTCCATACATGCCCCCATGGCCTCGTGTGGTCAGGAATTCACATCAGGGTTGAGACCCTACCATATAACCTCCTTGTAAGTGTTGGCATATAAAGGAATCAAGACATGGGATATGGAACAGACAAAGCCCAGATAGATTAAATAAATTGAGGAAGAGATCTATTCTATAAAGTGTTGTCACAGGCTGTATTGTTAGTGGGCTATACAAGCGGTTGCAGAGACAATCAAAGATTACACGTTAATGAAGATAGGAAAGAAGCTATCTAGGATACTTGAGTGAGTAGGAGTATTAAAGTTGCGTAATGTGGCTATTTTGTAGGGCATTGCGCTTATAGAACTTGTTTGGCGCCCAATTTTAGGCTTAGCCTTAACACTTGGGCATGTGCCAACCCTATGTCTCCCACTGACATACAATACACAGATGGGCTAATCATCCATCCTTGTCTCCTCAATAGACACTGAGCAGAATTAATTACATGAAGCAGGCGCTATAGCGCTATAGGTTAATATATTCCCATTGAGGTATCTAAGGCACTGGGGAGCACTCACTAATAAAGTATTGGAAAATCACCTTGTAGTAGAGGCTTCTTTAGGCAGTTCCAGCTGGACACTATGTAGTAGCTTTTGCTACTCAATCTGAGCAGGATGGTCCTAGCGATGACTAGACGTGTTGACACTTATCATGAAGAAAGGAAAGAAAACGTACATAAAACTCACAAGGCGCCCTTCATTGATCTGTGCTCACCTACAGCCATTTGCATGCATTGAAAAGAAAAGGCGTAGTATTATAGGCAGAGACAACGGAATTTAGGCGGCTAACTGCGTGTAAATCCGAAAGTACACTACAGGGATCAGAGAAAATAGTGATAGATGCGCATAAGCTGCCGTCAGATTAGTTGAACGTTAATAAGATGCCGGAGGCTTTTTGAAAGCTATGACTACACTTTTCGTCTCGAGCAATTTCGAAATGCCTTACATGTTGCAAGTTTGCTCTGGCTGGAGGAGACTTTCCGCTTTTGAATATAAGACAATGGCAAATATTACATGCAATAATCCCCGAAAATAAAGCCCGTGCTCAAGACAAGATTCTCAGTGGTAGAGGATATAGGAGTTAGGAAAATAGGAATAGTTACAGAAGAATTGACAAGGCAGGGCCCTAAAGACGGCATTTTTGGTTAGCCCAATTTCATGGAACAGATCGATCCGTGTTGCATGCGCATAGTCAGATCAACAGCTAGTGCTTTACTGCCCAGTTTCTCCTTTCCGTGAACATTCAATGGTGTGAAGATCATGTTGTTCAGGAGTTAATGGTACGATTCCGATGATTCCATTGGCTCTCCTTTCCGCCAACTAGCGGTCAGTGCTATCACAGAATAAAGTACATGTCACGTGATATAGGGTTAGGATATGGATATTGTAAAAATTGGACCTTGAAATATTGTGTTGAAGCAAACTTCCAAACGAGCTCCAGATGAAGTTTGGGTAAACTGATGAGACGATTTACTTGTTTGAAAAGGGGGTAGTATATATGAAAAGAAGAGTAACCAAAGTTTTCATAACTTTGTATAATAAGTTAAGGACCAACTTTGACATATATTATGTTAAGTTAAATGAAAAGTTTGTTTTACCCCCTTTCCATCTATAATGGCCCCTTTTCTCAGATAAGAACCTTGTCTTATTTATTTACCCAAATCTTTTCCGGGAACTGACAGAAGTGGGTCAGGTGTCAACAGCAACTCATATCCCCACTACCACGCGACAGATTCTACCCCTCTTGTCTACAGCACTTCAATTGGTCCAATACTCGGCATATAACGTGCGTGGTAAGTGAGTGGGTCAGTCAAGTGGGTAGGTCAAAAATCTTGACTACGAAATTTTGAATCGCAATAAAACCGCAACCAACTATCTAGAGAGCATCTGATCAGATACTTTATGCACATGAAAATTTAATGCCCCACATACCACCAAGTAATTGAACCAATCACTAACCAATTTGACAATAATCTACCCAATAAAATAGTCATATATCTTGTTAAAGTGGAACCAAACTTGAGACTGCAACCTTTAGTGAAGATGAATTAAGTGTCTTTCCATCATCTCAGTCTGTCTACGAAAGTCAAACAATCATCCCATAACCATCCCCTGTTATACAGTCGATTCCCGACCAAAGCTACCGCCATACAACTGCCTCAATTTGGCGCCAACGCGGTAAATGGGAGGAAGGTGATAGCCTTGCGGCGATGGATCAGCAGGATATGGAGACAATTCAAGGCAAAGGAAAGACGGAAAGACGGAAACACAGCAAATGACACTAGTGATATCACCAAAGAAAGCACAACAAGAGCTATCACAGCGGATCGGCCGAAGAATGCAGAAACCGGGCACTTCGCAGCTTGCGAACGACGAGATCCGTCGTACCCTCGCAAGATGGGAAGGCGGATCAGACAAAGCTAGAGTATTCATGCTCGAGTTTACCCAGGGTTAATCCGACAAAAGTCAGATTCCCCACAATACCCATCCTCCATGTAGTTCATCCAACATTTCATCCAACAGTAGTTCAATTAATTGATCAGACATCCCAGTAACCCAAGTAAGGGCTCCCAGGATTGCTGACCCTGATCCAGTTCGCCCAAACTCTAGGGTTATCATGAGACATGAAGGGCCTTCTTCCAAGGCCTATAGTGATGGATATGTAAATCAGTTGAGATCTGCTCTTGAGATAGACATAGAACAACTTCAATAATCACTTATTCATTCTTCTCCTCTTTAAAGGACATTTAGTACATCCTCCTAATTTATACTGTTAGGATACATTATGGTGTTTGTATTGCGAATTTCATTCAGAGGGTTGATAAAAGTGCGTCGCCCAGTTATCGGCATCTTGAACTTGAACTTGAATATATTTAACGTCTATGGAAATAACAGAGATCAAACGACGCTGGACTAGTTCCTGGACAGAATTAACCCTCTGCGAGATTCACTATAGCGCTTTGCTGAGTGAAGCACAATTGCTGCCAAGTTACCTTGTTGCTCGTTTCCGCTCTACCGTGGTTAAAGTACAATAGGCAAAAAAAAAAAAAAAAGAGAAACAAGGAAAGGAAGGAAAGAACGAAAACAAACCAAACATCAAACAAAGAACAAAGCAGTGAACAGAACGTAGAACGCATACAAAGGAAAAGTAGCAAAGAAAACAAATCTGTACCTCCAGACTCCCTCTCCCGAGAAATCACCTTCTCGCCACGCCGTCCCCTCTCACATCCCAATGCGGAACACCCTCTACTTAGGGTCTAGTTTTTCTGCTAGATATCTGCAGCTGTTGTCTCCTGTGAGGAGCTTTCGTACAAATCTCATGGACAGTTTCTTCTCATTGCCTAGACACTCTCATGGATGGCTAAAGGTCTTGGCTTGGTCACACCCTGCAATTGGGACTGGGCAACTTATTTCTGCATTCCTGTGGTTGAGCTGCTCATGATACTCTTCAAAGTCACCATGACTAGAGCGCGCTGCTAAGATTCAGGTGACCATCAGTTAGCTGCATCAAGTACATTAACGAAGACTGAGACTAAAACTAAACTGAAAAGAAAGTTAGACAAGTTACACAACATATCCTTCGATGCAGTGGACAGAACAGACTTGTGAGTGGAACACTTCCCAAGACCCATTGCATTCATTATTAAATTGCGATAGAATAACAACAAAATTCTGTTTAAAAATGACAACAGTTAGGTTTACCACATGATACTACATCTTCTCAACAAGTTCATCTGTAAAATTGGTCCTTAAAGTTTATAGATTAAGTTAGGTAAAAGGTTCGTTTACACCTCTCCATTTATCCTCGTCTCCTTTCCACAGATAAGAACCTCGTCTTATCTATTTACCCGAACCTTCTCCGGGGCACTGGTGGAAGTTTTCCCAACATCATCCATTGTGGCCTGCTGGATGCCTACTAAAACCTGCTCTGGCCGACTGCTATTTTATTGAACTTGTTGAGCCACCTCTTTTCAGCTAAAACCCTCCGAAGCCCGATATCTGGAATTGCATGTGCCAAATGAGAACTACATACTTATTGTAGGATGAGCTTAGGGTAATTATGCACTGTCTTAGTTGTAGTCTTCTTCGATGCTAATTACTCCGATCTATAAGTAAGCAAATTGTCAAGTTAATAATGGCTAGCATGCCTGTAGCAGTAGCCACATTGCCAAGGCTATAAGCTTCTTTCATCCTCCTTAAAAGCAGTTACTTTTGTGGTATTCATGAGCTATATGAACAAAAGTGGCAATTTTCTCAAGATATAGGGATATGAGTTTAGAGGTCCTTCTATACCTGAGTCTGAACCCAGGCAGAGTTCGTGCTGGAAGAAACTCAGTCACACATAATGTCCTTGAATAAGGGTGATTGCAGTTGAACCAGTGGCTTGATTATGGAATAGGATCATTTAATTTGACAGACCTTTCTGTATCGCAGCTCCCTTATCTTATTCAAGGACATATTTCTCAATGTCTGCCCTTGTCTTTAACAGTGCACAAGCCTTAGCAGCATTTCAAGGATGATGTCGGAACACTCTACTGAATTCAGATTTTATCACTTGGGAAGTCACTCGTGATCCTGTACAACCGCACGTGGAACCGTGCTGGTATACAGATTGATCGTTATGGTGAAGCTTCTTTTCTATTATTTCTCTCTGAGGTGTTAAGTTCTTCCATCATGGACAACTAAGCTGAAGTATTCAGGCTCGGGTTTACCGAGGGTTAACCCGACCGAAGGCAAACTCCCCACAATACCCATCTTCCATGTAGTTCATCCAACATTTCATCCAACATTTCATCCAACAGATGAAATTGATAATATCTTCTAGTAGGGTTATGGCGATCTTAGAGGAGGAGGGTTGATGTGTTGGACAAACTACTATTTGAAAGTGTTGATGTTCTGCCATCCTGTGCTAGTGATCACATTATAAGCACTGCCAACTGTGAAGGCAATCATTTCTCAACGGGCTGAGTGTTTCCTTTCAGCCTGCTAGATAGGCCGTACCCATATCACAAAGATGAGGGTAGTGTCAACAGGCTAGGCTAGTGTTTGACTTGCTGAGATGAAAGTAGTTCATTAGAGCTGTGTCTTGAATCTCACATATACAAAACATTGTGGGCAAGTCATACCAGGGGGTCTCACTGGACTTATGAATACTATATATCATTCATGATGAGTTATAACTATCTTTATTCCATTTTTCTTCTTGCTCAATTAGTAGAGCTCTAAACTTAGAGATAGCCAGCCTGTGCTCAATGAAATTGCCACATTTATTAACTATAGATTATAACACAAGACTAAGACACATGTCTTCTAGCTATAGCCAGCAATACTGCAGTGTGCTCCATGATAGATGCCTTGACTCGCATCTAATGCTGATGTTGTAAAGGGCGCTATTAGGGAGTGTGGAATTGTGGACTGTGGTAAAGGAGAATGTGAAGCATTGAAAATAAAAGTGAAAGCCAACAGTTACTGTGTGAGTAAAGACTTTCGAGCCTAATTTAAGTTTACTAACAAGCTGGCGATTAGTGGTTAGGCTGGTCTACGATCTATGCCCTGTAGACTTGGCATTATTTATCTGCCTCTATCTCCGTTATATATATCTTTGGATGGGCGTGAGAGGCTAGATTAGGGGTATCCACATAATCACAGGTTTTACTACATACTCACGCGTCCAGATGGTTGCACATTCAGAGCAATCCTTACAGTCTACCTGAAGTTAGCTAATCAAGTTCTGGTGAATTAATGCATGTGCTTACAATGCCTTACAAGTATTAGCTATTTGATGAATAGATAAGATAGCTCAAGAGTTACTGATTCAAACCCATACTATTGACTGAGATTGTATTTTCTCTTCAGTACAGCATATACACCAAGTCAGATTAGACCACTGACAGCATGTTCCTTGAGGTTATCATGTAGTTGAAGGGTTAATGGCAATTGTGTACAGTTTTTAGGTTGGTGATGATGGGTGTACAGTGGATAGCAGCGGCACTGTGTGTTCTATCGCAGTAACTTATGTAGGCTTAGGCGAATGGAACATCATTCGAGTGGGATTTCTATGTGTACTATATTGAAAAAGCTACTCCTGCTGCTTAGATTTGATGTCTGACTAACTATATAGGACAAATCCAGCCAAGAAAAATTTTAGACTCCCGGAGAAACGGAGTTAAAAGGATTTAGGACAATAAAATACAACGAATAAATTGGGGAAAACTGGAAATGCTGGACTGTAGGGAGGTTGATATGCTGTGGAGATGCAAGCTCTACTGAGAACAACACTGGGTAAGCAAGAAGCAAGCGTCCGACATAGGTAGAAGGTATATGGTGTCTAGCAGATAGTTTATTCTGAGGTTTATAGCTTGATCCTTGATTAATCAATCTATATGTGTATCTTTTCTAGCATATTAAAATAGACCTATATTCCAGCTGCCCACTCATTCTACTTGGATCAAACTGTTGTTCAAAAATGGGCACTGCTGGGGCTGTGGTAGATAGTTGGATATTTATTGTTGATATTCAAGGCCTGGGTTCCGTTGACATTGTATGTATTAGTCTGCCATTTTGTTCCCTCGCAATGCTTGTGAATAGTTTCCCTTTTCTCCATGATGTGCATTTAGTCTCTATTTCATCATAAACTAAGCATTCTAATTAGCAATAAGACTTTGTTTGAAACCATAATTTCACCAATCCTTTCATACTGTGATGCTTCTCATGATTTCAGCTTGACTTGTGAGGATGAACTACATGGTTTTACCCTCTGCACAGTAGTCTCAATGTTAGTTTCTGAATTCGAAGGTATTGCCTCTTGAAAATTGATACTGCTGAAATCTCTAGCTTAACAGATCCCTCTACACTACCCTCCTCCAAGGATTTGCTCACGAATACCTTGTTTATATGAGGGCGGGTTTGAGGTGATATGGTGTATCTAATCTTTACTTCATATGTTGATAGGATTAAACCATGTCTCGAGGTCTAGCTATCCCTCGACAAAGTTGGAAGCTGAGCGCTTGCCAACTGTGGCCAGTGGCTGGTCAGTTGGACATTTCTCCAGCACTGTGTAGTTGCAGGGGAGGTGCTGACAAACCCAGGTCAAGAATGAACTTGAGGATGAGCTGCTCTTCTACATCGGATAGTGTCTCTGAGTCGGGGATGGTATTGTACCGACTTTGAATGCCATTCTGTCAGCAGCGAAGGGCAGGGCAATCTACCTGGTACAATTTTACAGAATGTCGGAGAGTTAATTGCAGCTTAGTTAAGTTCAGTTCGCAACGGAAGTTTGACCGACGGACAGATACCTATCCCAGTACATGATTCATTACTTCCACAGGTACTGCATTATAGCCAAAAAATGATACCAAGCAAGTCTCTGGAAGCCTATGCACACGCCTCCATGTGCTCTGTGGTCCATTGCCAAGTAGAGACTCGGTGATGTAGAAGTATTAATGCCTCGATTGACTCGATCGAGTGTTGCTCAAGAATCTACTCAGGCACGTATATAAGATCTTTCCTTCCACCATGATAACCAGTCTTTTTACTTCTTCTTTACTACTACATCAGTCCTCCAACTCCACATACTTACCTCGACCTTCAGTCCTTTCAAACTTCATTTCTACTATATTCTTATTTCCGATCCTCTTGTCTTCACAAGTCTAAACTTCATTTTTACCAATAACCAAACCAACAAAATGCAACCCTGGACTGTTACCCTCCTCCTCACTCTTGCTGGCTCTGCTATTGCAATGCCGGCGGCTGAGCCTGCTCTCGATGTGGCCAATACCCATGGTAGCATTGTTGCCAGGGGGTATGAGGGCTGCTGTACTTACGCAGGCAACTGCATTTGTTACGATCCCGCATCTTACGGCCAACGTGGTGTGGACAAGAAACATTGCAAGAATGCAGGCCCTTGTGATGCATCACAAGTGCCCCCAGCATTCAGAGGCTCTTCATCTTAGGCATGAGGCACACTTCCCTGATTACAACATTCGTGCTGGACTACACATGCCCACAGCTTTCTAGTTTTCGGAATCCATAAAGCCAGACCTGCATTATGCTTTCCAGGCTCCTACTTTCTCTTCGTTTCCTTTGCGACTTTCATAAAATAAACAGTATTTGAAATAAACAGTATTTCTTCACAAGTGAGATTCTCTTATGCTTAGTCAAACACACCACACCAAGTGATTCAGGGGTTGTATCTTTCGAATAATTATCTAGTTTAGCAATATCACTGCATCAAAGGACGTGTTGTGCAACTTGTGCAACTCGTCCAACCTACTCTTCAGTTTTGTTTTGATCTCAGCTTACGTGACAAAATAACGATATAAGGATTCTCTATGTGCAAGTCCCTTTAGTCTAGCCACACTATTCTTCCCTCGTCATTATAGGACTTGCTTGACATGCTCTGGTATCCTGAATGATCTCACTGCATATTCTGCATTGCCTTACTGTTTCGTCATGTTGGTCATTCAGTCGTGCCAAGGTTCCTAGACCATCACTCTTTTGTAATCTCAATAACGTCCATAACAAGTGAGTGCCCAAAACAAGTGAGTGCCCAATGCTTTACCACCTTCATTGTAGATTCACATTTAAAAAAGCAATAAAGCATCCTATGAACTCAAACTGATTCCTATTCTCTTCTTCAGATATCTCAACAACGATCTGGCATGTTTTTGAGTTATGACCAGCCTTGCCATGAGTTCCACACCGCCTTACCATCCCCAGCCCTGACCTTCCCTAACCACCACTCCTAGATGGTTTCACCAGCACCTGTGCACCAATGCCTCTCTGATCAATATCATTCCTTCCCTCATCTATACTCATCTCCCCTCTATTCCGTAAGTTTCTTTGACAGTAGATATTAGGAGGACGTACTGAATGTCCTATGAGGAAGAGGAAGAAGGAAATAAGTGATTATTGAAGTTGTTCTCTGTCTATCTAAGTCAAGTCCGAGGGATGGATCTCGGCTGGTTTATATACCCATTACTACCATGTTCCGGGTCGAGCACTCGCGCCTTGGAAGAAGACCCGTCATGTCTGATTCTAACCCTAACGTTTGGGAGACCTGGATCAGGGTCAGCAAACTTGGTAACCCTGACCTAGGTTACTGACATTCTTTCACTCTATAACGCTTGCCAGGGGTCTCATTTGCCTGTCGCAGGATCTGGACCTAGGACTTTGACAAGGCGTTTTAACGCATTGTTGCCTCCGTTCTTTTAAGAACATCGAGATTTAGAATAAGCTTCTAGCTGTCATGTGTAAAAGATATATAAGATACGAGCTGTTACACGTATAGAATCTTTATTGATTGATGGGAACTAGAAGGTTGTGATTGAGTGTGTAACAGTAGATATTAGGAGGACGTACTGAATGTCATGTGAAAGATAGAAAGAAGGAGAATGAGTGATTATTGATTATGTTCCATGTCTATCTAAGTCTAGTCTGAGGGACGGATCTCGGCCGGTTTATATATCCATTACTACCATGTTCTGGGTCGAGCGCT
>JAYJND010000168.1:0-20458 GCA_038382165.1 Ceratocystis alfenasii | reverse complement strand
GGAAGAAACTATCTAAAATGCCTGCTGGCCGCGTGTCCTTTACATGTCCTCCCAGGTTTCGTGCCATCTTTGACCGCCTTCCTCATTTAGCCTAGCTCCTCATCATCTGCATCTCTACCCTGTAATAAAATGGATGTTCAAAGGGTAGTTGTGGGAGATTGATTGTAAGGAAAATGATTGTTGGGGTTGGATTTGGAGAATATGTGTTTGAAAAGTTGATCTGTATGAAAGCAGGTTGTACAAGGTGGGGGTGTAAACTATATTTAAGATGATGTCAGTGGTAATGCTTGGTTTTTTCTGCCAGTTTACAGCATGGCCTTGAGGCTTTTATAGGGCTTAGATGCCTGTCTGAATAACCCACCTGTCTTATTCTGTGTTTTGATTTCGTCAGGATTGAACTGATTTTTGAAGATGGGGTTTTAAATGTGAGTTGACAAGTGACATGAAAATTACTCCTGGGATGAAGGGGCAGGATTGATGCTTATATACTATTGCTTCGACTGTCAATCAATTCACAGCATTTACTTTTGCATGCTCATGAACCAACCCTTTATTCTGCAGTTATTCCTGATAGATTGTTGTCTTTCTTTTTTGTGGAGCATAGTGAGGTCTACTTGCTGCAATTTAATATGATGCATGGAAACCAACCTCCTATCATACTGTTTTTTTATCATGAGGCTTGGAAACCAACCTCCTATCATACTGTTTTTTTATCATGAGGCTTGGAAACCAACCTCCAATGCTACTGTCTTTGATGACTTATTGCTAAATTATTTTGTAGGGCATATGTGATTTCTGGTGCACTACTTTTTTGATGATGAAAAACTATTATTTTATTGTGCTGCTTTCTTTTTTTGCATTGTGTAGCTGATATTTCTTTGCACTGCTTTTTTTATGCTTAAAAACTACTCTTTTATTCTATTGCTATCTTTCTTTCTTTTTAGGCCTTAGCTAGCTGTTTTTACAACGCTTGGAAATGAACTTTTTATTTGACTGTCTTTTATGACTTATTGCTGTCGCTTGTTTTGTGGGGGTGTAGCTGATGCCTGTTTTTACAGTACTTGGAAACTAACTTTTTTTTTCAACTGTCTTTGATGACTTATTGCTAAATTCTTTTGTATGGCATATGTGATTTCTGGTGCACTGCTTTTTCAATGATAAAAAACTGTTATTTTATTGTGCTGCTTTCTTTTTTTGTATTGTACAGCTGATATTTCTGTGCACTGCTTTTTTTATGCTTAAAAACTACTCTTTTATTCCATTGCTATCTTTCTTTTTTTTAGGCCTTAGCTAGCTGTTTTTACAATGCTTGGAAACCAACTTTTTATTTGACTGTCTTTTATGACTTATTGCAGTCGCTTGTTTTGTGGGGGTGTAGCTGATGCCTGTTTTTACAGTACTTGGAAACTAACTTTTTTTTTCAACTGTCTTTGATGACTTATTAATGACTCTTTTCTTTGTGGGGTTTAGCCAATATTTTGGTGCACTGCTTTTTTGATGATAAAAAACTATTATTTTATTGTGCTGCTTTCTTTTTTTGCATTGTGCTGCTGATATTTCTGTATTGTACAGCTGATATTTCTGTGCACTGATTTTTTGATGCTTAAAAACTACTCTTTTATTCCATTGCTATCTTTCTTTTTTTTAGGCCTTAGCTAGCTGTTTTTACAATGCTTGCAAACCAACTTTTTATTTGACTGTCTTTTATGACTTATTGCTGTCGCTTGTTTTGTGGGGGTGTAGCTGATGCCTGTTTTTACAGTGCTTGTAAACAAACTTTTTATTCTACTCTCTTTCATGATGTATTTCTGTCTCTCCTTTTTGTAGGGTTTAGCATGCCCCACCTATTAGCCCTTCTTAACACTTAAAAACTGGTATTTTATTCTACTACATGTAATGATGCATTGCTGTCTTTTTTACAGGGCTTGGCTGAAGCTTAAAAACTGGGTTTCTTCAGCTGTCTTTCTTTTTTTATAGGGCTCTTTTTTGACTGCCTTTTTTCTCTCTTGCTAAGACATGGAATCCTCAGGTTTTTTTCCACTTTATTTTTGTTTGTTTAGCAGCCTATTATTGTCTTTCTTTTTGTAGGGTTGGAGGCGTCATGTTACTAACCCATTTATGTTTTCACTATTTCTGTTTTGTCTTCACTCACTGCCTTCTCATTTTATAAACCTTGAATGCCCATCATCTCTGGTGCTATTTTCTGCCCCTCATCATGTCAAAGCCTTCCTCTCTACAATATGTGAGTACCTATACTTTTCTGCAGCTAGTAATTTCCCAGCCTTTCATCTTCATCATGTGAGTACTAATACTTTTCTACAGCTAGTCATTTCCCAGCCTTTCATCTTCATCATGAGTAATGATACCTTTCTGCAGCCAGTAATTTCCTAGCCTTTTGTCTTCATGTGAGTACTGATACTTTTCTGCAGCTAGTAATTTCCCAGCCTTTTGTCTTCATCATGTGAGTACTAATACTTTTCTACAGCTTTTCATCTTCATGACACATATGCATCACACACTTTCCTACTCGTTTTGATGCATTTTCCAGTGCATTCCCAGCCATTTCCCTTCTTGTTTTCGCCCATTTTCCTGTGCATTTGCAGCCATTTTTGCACACTTTCCTACTTGTTCATGTGTATTTTCCAGCCATTTCCCATCTCGTTTTCACCTGTTTTCCAGTGCATTTTGCAGCCATTTTCCTTCTTGTTTTCACCCATTTTCCTGTGCATTTGCAGCCATTTTTGCACACTTTCCTACTTGTTCATGTGTATTTTCCAGCCATTTCTCATCTCATTTTCACCTGTTTTCCTGCACATTTCCAGTGCATTTGCAGCCATTTTTGCACACTTTCCTACTTGTTCATGTGCATTTCCCAGCCATTTCCTTTCTCATTCTCACCTGTTTTCCTGTGCACTTCCAGTGTATTTTCCTTCTCATTTTCACCCATTTTCCTGTGCATTTGCAGCTGTTTTCACACACTTTCCTACTTGTTCTCACATATCACATTCTCTTATCCCTATAAACTATCCAGAATAAATAGGTAGGAACGTTTTTCATCACTGTAATGCCCCTCTTGGTAGTAGTATGTTTTTTTTTGACTGTAATTCAATTCTGCAAGGTAGGAAGTCTTTTTTTTGGACTGTAATTCATCTCTACAAGGTAGGAAGTTTTTATTTTGGACTGTAATTCAATTCTGCAAGGTAGGAAGTTTTTATTTTGGACTGTAATTCATCTCTACAAGGTAGGAAGTTTTTTTTTGACTGTAATTCAATTCTGCAAGGTAGGAATGTTTTTTTTGACTGTAATTCATCTCTACAAGGTGGGAAGTTTTTTTGACTGTAATTTCACCTCTTACCCTTGTTTTTTTCTTTTTTTTAGGCATAGGGTAGCAATAAATTTTGGCTGTGATTCGACTCCAAAATAATGTTGAGTTAAATTGAAAATGCCCCACTTTTACTACTTTTTTGCCACCATTTCAGAAAAAAATTGTAGTCTGATTTTCACCTTATAGTAGCTAGGGGGCTCGATATTGTTGCCAGTGCTAGACGATGATGTCTCAAGGACTATACCTTAAAGCGATTTATTCTTAAAGAAACTGAGGAGAGAAGGGAAAGAAGAAAAGAACTAAAGACTAGAGTGTTCCTCCTTTTACGTCCTGTGATGATTTGCTGAGGACACGTCTCCCTTTCACATGATCCTTTCCTGTACCCTTGCTTGATCTCCTCATAGGCGCCCAGCCTATAACAGATATGCCATCATAGGGCCTGGCGAGATGATGTCCTTCTCAGACAAAATGTCACTGTTCACAGGGTCAGCAATCCTGGTAACCTTGGCTTAGGTTACTGACACTAGCACAGAATAAACAGAACAAACTTTTCTGCCCTTCTAAATAATGCTGAACTCTTTGCTCTCAGGCTTGAGCCTGGGGCATGACAGGCCTTCAGGGATCAAGGTAACAAAACTAAAACGACCTGTTTAGCAGGTAATACGAAGATGTAACGTATATGATAAGCGAGTGACGCAGATAAGTGAGCGGCACACTTTTATCAGCCCTCTGGGTTAAGTTCGCAATAGAAACACCATAATCTATCTGATCAAGTAAAATTAGCCACTATACTATTCTCTGTTGACCTCTATTGCCTCCTGACAGTTCCTTATTTTATATCTAGTCTTTCTGCAAATACTACACTGCTGAACCTTTGCTTCTTGTGACCTTCCACGACTACCTCTCAAGGATTCAGCTGCTACCTATGCATAATAACAGTTGTTGCCCTCTCAAAATGCTTCACAGCTTCAATTATTGACTCAGGGGAGCTGCTCTTATGATTTCTAATCCTTCCTTGCAGATAATTAGAATTCGATTGGGCCTCTAGCACTGTCTTTGGGGTCCTTACAGTCCAGGGGTCGATGGTATCGTGACCTCTACAGGAGGCGTCGGAGTCTGTAGCGGCACATCAAGTTTCGACATGACAGAAAGATGAGAAATCATAAGAGCAGCTCCCTGGAGTCAATAAGTGAAGTTGTGAAGCGTTATGAGTAGGCAAAGGCTGTTATTAAGCATGCGATGGTCTTACTACAGGAAAGAGTTCGACAACTTGAACAAGAGAATACGACAGTAGGGCAGCACGAGAGGGTGAAAAGGACTAAGATATAGAAAGAAGGGCCTTGAAATATAGGGGGAGCATCACAATCAATTGATCAGACAGATATTGATGTGCAGGTAACAGTTGAATCCTCGAAAGGTAGTCGCGGAAGGTCACAAGAAGCAAAGGTTCAGCAGTGTAGTATTTGCAGAAAGACTAGATATAAAATAATGAACTGTCAGGAGGCAATAGAGGTCAACAGAGAATAGTATAGTGGCTAATTTTACTTGATCAGATAGATTATGGTGTTTCTATTGCGAATTTAATTCAGAGGGTTGATAAAAGTGCGTCGCTCACTTATCTGCATCGCTCGCTTATCATATACGTTATTAGTAATGTTAGAATTTACTGTTGTGATGATTTTGCATGGAGAATAACGTTAGTCGAAGTACTCAGGGGTGGATGAAGGAGAGAGTGAACAATGAATACAAGCAATTCTACAACAAATAACAGAACCCCACTCCTTAGTAAATCAATACATCAGTTCCCTTTCTTCCTTAGTTATCTGACAATAATGCCTTAAATTTCAGTACAGCTATGTAGCCATTACCAGTCCTGTAACACCTTTGAAATAAACTAGAATACAATATTTGACCTGCTGTAAGATTGTGCCAGGTGGTACATCATGCCATTTGTTGAGGTTGCACCTGTTATTAGCGTTGTCTCTATAGGTCTAGGTGGGCCTTTACAAATTGGGAGGGCATACTGAATGTCTATGAAGTAAACAAAGAGTGATCTGTGATTTCTGGCTCTATCTTGTCTATCTAACCATTGATTAAAGTGTGGATCTCGACCAGCTTAAATGTTCCTCGCCTGAACAAAGGCCATCATAATGGCCCTTCATTTCATATTTGTTACTAGCAGCTGTCTAGATCATTTTGTGTTGAGACATTCAGTGAGAGTGCCTGGCTGAACTTGGTCAGGGGCAACAGCCTGGTAAACACTGGCTCAGATTACCAACGAAATGAACTTAGCCCAAACATTGCATTACTCCTTATCCTTGCGTTTGGCTAACCACCGGTTGGCGCCTACCAAATCATCTACATTGAGATAATCCACGCCCGCATCCAAGAGGTTGCCCCACAGCCACTCTCGCAGAGACACTGGCCACGCCGGCTGGCTCCAGAAGCGTAGCTTTAGCCCACGCTCATGTGCCTGTCGAACATAGGTTGCAATATCATTGATTCGTGGCCCACCCATGTATCCTGTGACATGTCCAAACGCCCGTCCAAACTTAACGCTAGTGTAGTACGAGTTGGTCCAGTCATATTTCTGTTCTGTGTCATCGTTTAATTCGAGAGCAGGCGCATCAAGGAATATATCGCGGTATGTTGGGTCGGCAGTTATTGTAGAGAGACGAGCTTCACCTGTTGCAACGACAGTGATGGGTCCCTGAGTAATAGAGCCGTCCTTGAAGTAGGTGAGCCAACCGCGTTCACGCAGAGGCTGAAGCTGTGCTGAAACAGTGTCGAAGACTGCTTGGTTGTCTTCTTTAAAGTCGACAAGAAGTATCAGTTCCTGGTTGGGGGATTTGGAAAAGACACCAATAGGAGTATCGCCTTTAGCAAGGTCAATGTTATTTTGCTCAAGGATATTGAATATAGGATTGATGTAGAGTTCAGTAAAAGTTGGGATTTGAAGAGTCTTTGGAGTCTTGTGGGAAATATAAAGGTCATTGTTACAGAGCCACACATCAGCCTCAACACTAGTGCAGCCTGCTTCCAGGGCATCGAATAGAGGCCGTGTTCTCAAGTAATCATTATGAGAATGACATGGCAATGGGACACCAACAGTAGTGAGACCATGGTTTTGGTCATTATTAAACCAGGCACAGCTGGCACCTGGAATAATACATGCTACTATGGCCAAGTAACTGGTGAAATAATGATATTAGAACATGTAGGTCTATGTGAGTGGGATATAAGTCAAGCACTAGGAGCTTACATAAGAGATGAAAGAATACTCATTGATTTTGCCATTGCAGTAGAGGTGTGTGTTGACAATGAGGTAGAGCTGGCACAAGATAACTGTGAGATAGAAGACTGAGGAGGAACCCTTTGGTAAAGACTGAATTAAGTGACCATTGTGTGAGGGTTTATATAGATGGAATGGAATGATAATGAGGGCTTATATGGATGGAGGGGGCCAGGAAGAAAGAAGAAAAGAAGGTAGAGGTTTGTTTGGATACAAGATTAGCGCAGGGTAGGCAGGTGTGGTGACTGGGGGGAGGGACAAAAGGCCAAACCCGGAGCAGGTGTGTGTAGGTGCAGGATCAGGTATTGGCCCAGATGCAGTCATAGCACTGGTACAGGTGTAAATGCAGGCGCAAACACCAGCACAAAGTACAGGCTAGACAGAAAAAAAAAAAGAAGAAAAGCACTGACACAAGCACAAAGAGGCTCTTATCTGATTGAGTCGGCAGCGATATGACGCCGTTTCCGTGTGTTTCTGAGGCCAAACGACAAAGTATAATGGGTGTTGATAAAAGCTGTAGAAAACAAGAATGTGCCCATGATGTTTTGGTGTTTCTAGCACTTCACTTTTCACAATACAGTTGGTGAGGCATAAAGCCAGGATTCCAATCCTAGTCTATCTTTTCTCTGGCTTTGCTTGGCTCAGGGCACATAAAAGCAAGACGGTCGGCCTCCTTGTCAGTAGAGCTGTGGGAAACAAGCTGCTGCATGACGTTCCATACAAGTTGCATGGTGGCAGAACATGATTAAGCTGATGTGTAGACAAGAACATGTGACTGTAATAGATAGGCATAGAACAACTTCAATAATCACTTGTTTCCTCCTTCTAGGACATTCAGTACGTCCTCTTAATATCTACTATCAAATTCCGAAAGGCAGAATCTCACCTAAAGCCTTTTTCTTGGAAATAGTCTTTGGCTGACTGGTGCAAGAAGGAAATGACATTGTTATGAATCGTCAAGAAGGACCTGCATAGGGTGATCAATGATTCAGTTTGTAAAATACTAGTGGACTCATCACTGTCTACTAGGTTCTGCCCATACACTGCTACACACTCGGCATACATAGTGAATAGAGTTAGCATAGGAGAAACAAAACCGCCATTTGAACTGCTCTTCAAAATAGCTCCAAACACTATGCACATACAAATAGGGCTGCAAAGTAGTATTTCACAACGTCTACAACAAGAATCTAAACATCTAGCAAAGAAACAAACTGGAAACTCATGGATGGGAAGGAATTCCATTGGCAATTAATGAGAATGCAACTAGAAGGTATACGTGCTGCAATATCACGAAGAGTAAAGCATTTGTTGTAGAGTCATTACACTTCTTTGAAAAGATACCTGGTAGAAATCTGCTCAAGTTGGACCAACCCAACAAAGACTTCTTAACACCTGAAAAGCCCATTCAAGAAGAGCATGCAAACCATGAAAACGATCAGCCAATACCAAGACAAGGAATAAATACCATTGGGAAAAGCAACCAAGTCAATCATGAGGTCAATGAGTTAGAGACACAGGACAACAACATGACACTTGAGAGACCAAAACCTAGAAATAGACAGTATATGACTACTTGAGTTGTTCAATTACTTGATGTATAGGGCATTGACTTTTCAGTTGTGAATAGGAATTGCCTAAATTAACTCAACTTCAAGTTCAAGTCTACCAAGATTTGGGAACACACTTTATATACAGACAAACTGATATTCATGAATAACACCATATCTTATAGCTGTAAGAGGCAATGCTGTTAAACGTGTGGAATCTTTATTGATCCATGGGAGGTAAAAGGAGTCTAACTAGAAGGTTGTGATGGTGTACAGGTTGAAATGTACCTACTATGTTTCTGCCCTACCTCACTCCCTTTTATATTTGGTATGAAACTGGAATACCATAAATGCTACAAGATATACAAGACAGTGAGGGAACTATTCTTCTTCCTTGAAAGTGGAAATCGTTTTTGCTTGGACAGATTAGATGTTTGGCTGCAGTAACATTACCAGTGTAGCAGCTAGCGTTCAGCACACTAGAGATGATTTTCTGTAATTTCTAGAGCAATCAAGTCATGCTTTATACTAACAATACATGTACTACGTATGGCCTAGGCCCTACCCCACTGGCTATTTTGTGCTTGGAACACAGAAATAGCAACCTCCCAGAGGAATAAGCAGCCTCTGATAACGACCTCATGTAGGCAAGCAGTGGGCTCAGTTTATTGTTTACTCGTGCTGGGATGGGCTGTGTCATGGGTCTCTCAAGTTAATTAGCCTCCCTTCTCCTAGCTTCTATCTACTCACAGACCTTCACCATTGCTTACATCCATCAGACCTAATACCAAAGGCATTGCACAAATCGCCAAGGCTCACAGCCATAATAGAAGCTCTTGTCATTTCCAGGCCGGCTTCGTAGTGGCAGGGGTGAAATATAATTGAGGCAAGTATACTAGCTTTATCATATGTAGGAGCCAGGAAATGGTCAGAGCTTTATGTGTAGCCGACTTCTTCGGTCGAAGTCGACCGAAAAGAAACTTGAACAGCTGAACAATAGTTTGGGATTTCCTAATATAGGCACAACATGGCAAACAAATTTGGAGACAAAGTCAAGATTCATCTGTAGCGTAGCTGAGCTGTCAGGAAGAAGACCCTTTATGTCTGATACTGTCCCTGTTAGTATACCAAAGCAACTAACCAATTTTGACCTTTGCCAGCAGGGCTGCTAGGGTGACGTCGGCTAAGGGGATCTCACAACCTCGGGGTCCGCCCAGAAGACCAGTGTTTATATAGTAACTCGAATGGGGCTAGTATTACAGGGTAGAGATGCAGAAGATGAGGAGCTAGGCTAAAGGAGGAAGGTGGTCAAAGATGGCACAAAACCTGGGAGGACATGTAAAGGACACTCGGCCAGCAAGCATTTTAGATAGTTTCTTCCTTTCCTCCTCATCTGACAATAAAGTCTTCATATCGGCAAACTCAGTAACATTTACTAGTACCGTAACAGCTAGGATCAACCTATGGCCTTCTAATTTCAATATGAATAGACTAATTTATAGCACTGCAGATAAGTGCTAGTACTACATAGATACAATTAAATAGTTCAAGATTGATTAAACGACTATGAATGGTTAATATCTCTGATGAGTTGTGTTTTTCTTATACACCCATGCTTTCTCTGCTATACATGCAAACTCTTTCAGGATTCACACTGTAGTATAAACTCTTTTGTCAATGCTCTTAGCTACTGTTATCTTCATACCTGATAGAGGTGCTTTCTAGAATCACTAGATCAATAATTCCAATACGATGAAAGCGAGATTGCACCATAGAACTTGCAATACTGCACAGCCTAAGAGTGTCACGGAGTTAAGATAGCTAGAAACTATTCTAGTCACCTATAGAAGCATTGGAACATGGTGCATTATTGGGCTGTGTCGGAACAATCTACTGAATTCAAATTTTTATCACTTGAGAAGTCACTCGTGATCCTGTACAACCGCACATGGAACTGTGCTGGTATACAGATTGATCGTTATGGTGAAGCTTGTTCTCTATTCATTCTTTAAGGTGTTAAGTTCTTCCATCATAGACAGCTAAGCTGAAGTATTCAGGCTCGGGTTTACCCAGGGTTAACCCGACTGAAGGCAAATTCCCCACAATACCCATCCTCCATGTAGTTCATCCAACATTTCATCCAACACCCTCATCATTTGCCTGTCTACCCAGTAACATCTACTAATGGCTATTCCTTTGTCATGGATCCAATGAATGGTTTGGCTGATGCTTACCTACACCTTTTGACTAAGGCCTATCTATCACCTATAGATGGCTTACTTAAGTTAGTATTGCGGCTTAGTACCGAATATGGAAGGTGGTGAAGCTGGGCAGGAACATAGTGGAGCAAGTAGATGTAGTTCACCCTGCACACCATCACAACCTTCTAGTTAGACTCCTTTTACATCCCATCGATTAATAAAGATTCTATACATTCAACAGCATTGCGCCTTGTAACCTTAACAAATTAATCGATCAACATGAACAAAAAAAAAAAAAAGAACAGAAAGGTTAATGCCAACCTACCACATCTCATCCAAAGAATCAAGTGTACACGACGACTCAACAGAATACTACACAGACACCCCCATTGAAGATAACAGAAACCCCAGTGTCCCCATTGAAGACACACAAAAATTATACACCAAAACCCAGAACGACAATCTAATAATGAATACCAGCACCCCCTGAGGATACATGATCTACGATGGGAACTGGGCCCTGTATAGGGCCTGGAAAGACCAGATGCAGGCGGCCTCCCTAGACTTCCAGGAGGACTTGAGTGAGAAGAAGAAAATCATGCTGATCCTGATGTCCCTTAGCACGCAAGCCAGCGAAGGGATCAGTGGAAGACTGGCGGACTTGAGGAAAAAAGAAAATGCAACCGAAAGCGAGGCGTTGTGGGTGTTACGCCTGCGTCTATGATATGGCAGTTGTAACCCTGCAGCTATTGACCACAGTAAACAAGCGCTATAATCACTCACGTTGATGCCTATAGATACGTGAGTCTCGTATAAATAGCTATTCTAAAAATGTATGTCGATTCTTATAATTCTCAAAGCTTGATGAAGAAGGAAGCAAACTCTGTGACAGACTTCCGAAGCTGGCGCTTCGTAAGTCTATCTCAGAGCGGGGTCAGGGTCAAATTGTCATGTGACCCTGAACCCTAAAACCTACAGCGTGGACAATCCTCGACAACCAGTTCGATGATTCAGGGCATATAGACGCAGCCCGCTCAAAACTCAATTCCCTTAAGCAGAGAGGAGACGCATATGAAGCATACGTACAGGACTTTTCGAACTTGTTGCTGGAAGCAAGGGGACAAGAATGGCCGGAAGAGATAAAAATTGACGTCTTTCGCAAGGGTCTAGACAGGAAGATCCTCAACCACACGCTTGCAATGGCCCCGGGAAAAACCCTCCAAGAAGAAGTAAAGACCTACAGACAAGTGTACACCAACCTCCAGTGGAACCATAACTTAGACAAGTTTAGTGCTGGCACTAGTGGGTCAATCGAAAACAGGCAAAACCAGGTCCAATATGGGGAGCCAATGGATATTGATTCCAACTTCATGCGTCCAAACCCTGCTCCAAGACCTAGCAGACAACAGAACCTCGGTCCAGGCCTACCTGATGACCACTGTTACAGAGGTAGAGTTGCTAGATGGCTCAGTAGGGAAGAGTTAGCCAAGAGACGTCAGGCCAATGTCTGTCTACGCTGTGCACGCCCAGGATGCTACGCCAGAGTCTGCCCACTGAAACCAGCAAGGAATCCAAACAACACCACCACACAATTCAATAACATGGCAACTCAGGAATGGGTTATACCATCAGTGGAGGAGACCTCAACGGAAGAGGAGCAGGAAAAAGCCTGAGCCCTGCCCGAAGTCGTGGGCAGGTGCAGCAAAATGAAAAATTGGCGAAACTTTGGTTGGCAGAATGGAAAGGAATGATGGACTGTAGTCTTCTTTTAGTAGAAGTCCTGATCAATAGCAAAAGGGTTCATTCGTGCTAGCAACTCGGCAGGAGGAGCCCCAGTCTTATTTGTGAAGAAGCCAGGGGGGTTAAGACTTTGTGTTGACTACCGAGCACTAAACACAATCCTCAAGAAAGACTGCTATCCAATCCCACTCATCCAAGAGACACTGAGAGTAATCTCGCAGGCCAAATGGCTCACCAAGCTGGATGTACGATCAGCATTCCACAGAATAAGGATAGCAGAAGGGGATGAGTGGAAGACAGCCTTCCGTACACGGTATGGATCATACGAATGGCTCGTTATGCCATTTGGAATCGCCAATGGAACCTCTATGTTTCAATGATTCATCAACCATGTGCTGGATGAGTTCCTAGACAATTGTGCGTCAGCATACATTGATGATGTCATCGTATACTCAAGTGATTCCCTTGAAGACTACAGAGAAAAGGTGCACAAGGTCTTAAAGAAGCTCTAACAAGCAGGCTTGAGACTGGACCTTGACAAATGTGAATTCGAAACCCACAAGGTCAAATACCTGGGCATGATCATCACAGCAGGAAAGTGTTAAGGTTGCACCTTCGCAGGAAGGTATGTTGCTAGGCACCACATCCTATAGGATCCAACACTACCCCTACGTACCCCTATTCCACAAGAGCATAAAACCTCAGAAACCACCCTCCTGTAGCTAGACCAGATAGTTTCCCTCTTTCTTCTTTAATGTGAAATCTTTGTTTCTCCCTCATTACATCTGTGAAGATCCAGTTGTACATTCGAACCTCAACACCCACAACCCGATAACCGACAGCTCCGCTCGGCTGCACTGTCCCCTTCCTCTACTGCCACGACGCCCCAGGTCTCCTACTCCCACCACCACTGTGACTCCTTCTCGTCCTTCCACTCGGACTGCCCCAGTGATGGACCAAAAAAAGGAGCTTGCCTGGAATAAGCCGCCCCCAGGTGGAACCTCCCGGCGCAATCCCGAATCAGATTATTCGTATCGGCCGCTGCTGTACATGGTCTTCCAATTGAGGAAGAATACAATCAGTGGTCAGATCTTATGATCCTCCCTGTGGAACTGTCTCTTCAAGACCGTTCCTTCCCGACATATGCCCTGACTGACTGTGGTGCAGAAGGAAAAGCCTTCATCGATGCCACCTGGGTATCTCTGCACCAAATTCCGACCCACCCCCTCCGCTCTCTATTTGGAATCGAAGTATTCGATGGAAGAGAAACCGAAGCTGGAAAATGTACCCATTATGTCTGTGCCTGCCTCTGCATAAATGATCACTGTCAGAAGAATGTTTTGTTCTTTGTCACACAGCTCGCTCATTACCCCATCGTCTTGGGTATACCTTGGCTAAAGCAACATGATCCAACTGTCCGCTTCGCTGATCACTCAATCACTTTTGATAGTGAATACTGCTGAAACCACTGCAATGTTCTTGGTAAGCCCGAGAAGCTTCGGGCCTTACACAACGTCCCCCATAAAGATCGACCCAGTAACTTGCCCCCACGACCCTTGGCCCTTCGCAACCTGAACATTGTCCCAATCTCGAAGGAAGGTGCCATTGCCTACTCCCACCAGTCTGCCTGTCGACTGTTCATGACAACACTGGAAGAAATCGATCGAATCCTGAACCGCCCTGACTCCCTGGACTCCGCAAGTCCCTGGGAACCTGAACCCTTTTCCCTGCCTGCCGAATTGTCAGATTTCACCAATGTTTTCTCCCCTCGCGAGGCGGAAAAACTACCACCACACCGACCCATGGATCACCATATCCCCCTGGTGGAAGGTGCGAAACTGCCTTTCGGGCCCCTGTACTCCATGTCCTGAGACGAACTGAAAGGCCTCCGTGAATGGCTTGATGAAAATCTCCGGAAAGGTTTTATCCGTCCCAGCTCCTCGCATGTTGCCTGTCCCGTTCTGTTCGTGAAGAAGGCTGATGGAGGACTGCGTTTCTGCGTTGATTATCGCGCCTTGAACGCTGTGACCATCAAAGACCGATACCCGCTGCCCCTAGTCAAGGAAACTCTGAACAATCTGCATGGAATGCGCTACTTTTCCAAGATTGATATCATCTCCGCTTTCAACAACCTCCATATGACTGCTGGAGAAGAATACCTGACTGCCTTCCGCACGCGTTTTGGCCTCTTTGAGAGCCTGGTCATGCTGTTTGGACTGACGGGAGCCCCGTCCTCCTTCCAACGATACATCAACTCTTCCCTGCGAGAATTTCTCGACCTGTTCTGCATGGCATATTTGGACGACATCCTGATTTACAGTCGTACCCGTGAAGAACACACTGAACACATCCATGCGGTCCTCAAACGCCTCTGCGCCGCTGGATTATACGCCCAGGCTCCTAAGTGCGAGTTCTACTGCACTGAAACCAAGTTCCTAGGCTTGATCATCGGCCGTAATGGCATTCGTATGGACCCAGCCAAGGTCGCAACAGTGCGTAATTGGCCTACCCCGAAATCCCTGACAGACACCCAAGCCTTCCTCGGCTTCGGTAACTTTTACTGCCACTTCATTCGCGACTTCTCTAGCTTGGTCGCCCTGTTGACACACTTGACGAAGAAAGATGTCCCTTTTGTGTGGGATTCCACCTGTGAATCAGCGTTCTGAAGACCACTTCTCCTCTGCCCCCGTCCTGGCCCATTTCAATTGAGATAAGGACGTCATCCTCGAGACTAATGCGTCCAACTATGTGTCAGCTGGTGTCATGTCCCAATACGATGACGATGGTATCCTCCGCCCTGTTGCTTTCTTCTCCAAGAAGCATTCAGCAGCCGAGTGCAACTACGAAATCTATGACAAAGAACTCCTGGCCATCATCTGCTGTTTCGAGGAATGGTGTCCTGAACTGGAAGGTGCCCCTTCGCCTGTGAAGGTCATCACCGACCACCGAAATCTGGAGTACTTCATGTCTACGAAGCAACTCAACCGCTGTCAGGCCCGTTGGTCTGAATTCCTGTCCCGATTCACCTTCCACATCGTTTACCGCCCAGGTAAGCTAGGTGTGAAGCCTGATTCGCTCACGCACCGATCAGAAGACTTACCCAAGGAGGGTGATGACCGTCTTCTGCACCAGAGCCAAACTGTTCTGAAGAATCACAACCTACCACCTGATGCTAGCCGCCAGACTCGCCTGAACCAGATCGTCCTGCTGACGAATCTGCAAGAACTCTTCCGCGCTGCATATGATTCTGACCCTGTACCCCGTGCTGCCCTGGCAGCGATCCTGAACACTGAAACGAGCCGCCTGCCGACACTCACCCTGGCCGAGTGCTCGGAGCGCGAAGGCTACCTGTACGTACGAGACCGCTTGTATGTTCCTGAAAGCGATGCCCTGAAAGCAGAGCTCCTCCGTCTGTACCATGACTCTCCTGTCTCGGGGCACCCAGGTCGTTCCAAAACCTACGACCTCCTGTCCCGGGAATACTACTGGCCTGGCATGGCAAGGTACGTCGCCCGCTGGGTTCGCCAGTGCCATACCTGCCGCTGCGCGACACCCTTCCGTGATGGCCAGAAAGGCCTGCTTCGCCCGCTGCCAATTCCCGAGAGAGCATGGCGTGATATATCTGTTGATTTATCACCCACCTGCCCAAGAGCAATGGCTACGATGCCATCTCTGACCAAGATGCGTCATCTGATTCCCTGTCACAGCAACTGTAACGCCGAAGACACTGCCCGTCTGTACCTGAAGAATGTCTGGAAGTTGCATGGCCTTCCATCGACTATCGTCTCGGACCGAGGACCTCAATTCATTGCCGAATTTTGGAGGTGCCTGTCTCAGTCCTTGAGAATTGAACCTACCCTTTCCTCTGCCCACCACCCTGAAACTGATGGTCAAACCTAGAGAATGAATTCGGTCTTGGAACAATATCTACGTGCGTACATAGCATATCTACAAGACGATTGGGAAGATTGGTTGCCACTAGCCGAGCTCTCTGGCAATGCGCACTACTCTGAAACCACCAATATTTCCCCTTTGCGAACTACGGATTCCAACCCCGGATGGGATTCGAGCCAATCTCCGACCTGCCCGATTCCGCCCAGTCCCGAGACGCTGCCGCCTTTGCTGCCCGAATGGAAGAGATAACAGAACTGACCCGTTCCGAAATGGCAATGGCCCAAAATTTCCATGAGGAGCAGGCAAATCGGCACCGCCAGCCACCCCGCCAGTTCCAAGTTGACGACAAAGTCTGGCTTGACGCCCGGACGATTCATACTGCCCGGCCTCAGAAGAAGCTAGACTGGAAGAACTTGGGACTGTTCCGCATCTGCAAGATCATAAGCCCATACGCTTACAAACTTGAGTTGCCTGCCTCTATGAGGATACATCCTGTTTTCCACGTGTCCTAGCTCCGATATGCTGACACCTCTGACCCGATCCCTGGACAAGTTCGTCCACCTCCACCTCACGTTGAAGTGGCTGGACAAACTGAGTATGAAGTCGAAGAAGTCTTGGACTCCTTCTGGGAACGCCGCGGCCGTGGACGCCGCCCCCGCCTGAAATATGTTGTTCGTTGGACTGGCTATGATGAGCCAACAACTGAACCCGCTGAATACCTGGAAAATGCGAAGCAGCTAGTGGAGAACTACCACCGCCGTTACCCTGACAAGCCCAGCCCGTAGGTGAACCCTCCTGGTTACCCTCTCAGCATCGATGGAGCTCTGCTGTAGAGAGGGGGGTACTGTCACAGTACGCTAGCGTCTTCCGCATAACTGTCACAGTACGCTAGTGTTCTTGCATAATGTAACAGCACGCTAGCGTCCTCTGCATAACCACTGTCCGTCATGGCATGATACTGTCTTGTGTATGACCACTGTTTCTGTATGACCACCGTTCTCACGCTACTTTAGTGTTCCCTGCATGACCACTGTCCTCCTTGATGCTGGCGCCTTGCTCACCACTACCAGCCTCACACCCCACTGTAGATCTTGTTCACTATAAATCTTGTAGATATATAAACTAGATAGAATCTCCCTCTGTTACCTGAATGTTGCTCACCAAGCAACGTCCTCGTCTCCTGTTCCTGGTATCTGTTACTGTCCTGAATATACTGAACTTCCTGTCCCTGTCTTCTGTCCTGGTATCTGTTACCATCCTGAATATCCTGTCCTGCCTGTCCTGTCTTTGAGCTATTAAGTTAGTCTCATAGAGCCTTCCTGCCTGTCTGTGACACTTCTATGGTGTAAGACACCTAGATTTTGCTCCACGAAATGTGCTATTAGTTGGTCCTGATGTATTTTCTTGTATGAGAGCAAGTTGCCAGTTAGTCCTCAGTACTTGTTCTGGGGAAGGTGTCCTGAGGAATTTCAACACTGGACTCCTTACCCTCACTGTGTTGTGTGGGGAGTTTTCTTCGGTTGGCTGAAGTCTTGCTGGGAGAATTCAACAGAGTTTGATGGCCCACCAGCATCTTTACAGAGGCGCCTCAGTCTGTATGATGATACGCCTGAGTATGCTCCTCCCATTGAAGATGAAGATTGGGAATCTGATGGGTATTAAATGCGTCCAAACTGTCCTTGAAACCAACCTCTGATGAGGTATGAGAGTGGACATAGGCTCTGATATATAGTGTTCAGCGACCTATGAAGTTGGTTAGTAACAATGACAGTGGCAATATTGAAGTTAGCAATTTGCAAGTTTTAATGTCACTCAGTTTCTCCATCCCTATGATCTACTTTGTCATGAACTCTACATATTACCTTACTTTCCATTAGCCTCTGTCCAGCGTTATAGTTGCATGAGAATACTGTGATCGAGGCAATTAATGTGGACGGTCAGTTGATCCCGCTGTTTATCATTAGTGTAGGCAAAGATCACCTTGCCAATTGGTACTAAGAATGCGACCTCCCCGGTGATTGGGTTATTGCATTGAGCGAAAATGGATGGACTAATAACAAGCTGGGTCTTAAGTGGCTAAAGCACTTTGATCGGGCCACAGCTAAGCGAACGAACAGTCGCTATCTCCTCTTGATCCTTGATGGTCACGAAAGTCACCACTCCGTCGAATTCGAGAAATATTGCAAGGAGAACAAGATCATCACGCTCTGTATGCCTGCTCATGCCTCTCATCTACTTCAGCCTCTTGATGTAGGGTGCTTTGGGCCGCTGAAAAGGGCATACAGTCAACAAATAGAGCATTTGATCAGATGCTCTATAACCCACATTTCCAAGACCGACTTCTTTCCTGCCTTTTACACCACCCACCAAGATGCTATTACACAAAGCAATATCAAGGGAGGTTTTAGAGGAGCTGGGCTTGCTTCCTTTGACCCAGAAAATGTCATCTCGAAGCTTGATGTTCAGTTACAGACTCCAACGCCTCCCACAGAGGTCACGATACCATCGACCCCTTGGACTGCAAGGACCCCAAAGACAGTGCTAGAGGCCCAATCGCATTCTAATTATCTGCAAGGAAGGATTAGAAATCATAAGAGCAGCTCCCCTGAGTCAATAATTGAAGCTGTCAAGCATTTTGAGTGGGCAACAGCTGTTATTATGCATGAGATGGTCTTGCTACAGGAAAGGGTTCAACAACTTGAACAAGAGAATAAGAGAGTAGAGCAGCGCTGGAGGTGAAAAAGGACTAGGATGCAAAAAGAAGGGCCTGTAACTATAGGGGAAGCATTACAATCAATTGATCAGATAGATATTGATGCACAGGTAGCAGCTGAATCCTTAAGATGTAGTCGCAGAAGGTCACAAGGAGCAAAGGTTCAGCAGTGTAGTATTTGCAGAAAGACCAGACATAATGTAAGGACCTGTCAGGAGAAAATTGAGGTCAATAGAGAATAGTATAGTGATTAATTTTAATTGATTATGTCGGAATAATCTACTGAATTCAGATTTTATCACGTAAGAAGTCACTCGTGATCCTGTACAACCGCACGTGGAACCGTGCTGGTATACAGATTGATCGTTATGGTGAAGCTTCTCTTCTATTCATTCTCTAAGGTGTTAAGTTCTTCCATCATGAACAACTAAGCTGAAGTATTCAGGGTCGGGTTTACCCAGGGTTAACCCGACCGAAGGCAAATTCCCCACAATACCCATCCTCCATGTAGTTCATCCAACATTTCATCCAACAGATTAGATAGATTGTGGTGTTTCTATTGCGAATTTAATTGAGAGGGTTGATAAAAGTGTGTCGCTCACTTATCTGTGTCGCTCGCTTATCATATACGTTAGTGGAAGAGAAAATAGAGAAAAACAAGAGTGTTGTATTGAAGGTCACAAGTAAACAACAAACTAAGACTTAACACCTAGTTCACTATCTATATATAAGTTTGTTTTATAGGCCTGTCAGAAGTACTGCTGCTGTGTGCTATAGCTTAAACTCAGGGTGAACCCTCTAAGCCATACACTATTCATAGATCATTACGCCAATGACATGAGCCTTGAAAACTCCAATTAGTACATCACTTGACGTTTGTTGCGAATTTAATATGGACCCATTTATCATAGTCATCAAATCTGCCAATCTCGAGTGACTGAAGATACCGGTTGCTCATATCTTGGAACTCAGTGCACATTTCCACAGCATCCTTAGCAAATGATGCTGTACTCAAAAGCTTCCAGATTTCGGTGTGATCTGGGGAGTCTCTTCTGATCTTAATGCCATTTATCTCCTCTCTGCTAGAAGGATCATGGCCTAACTTTTCCAGGGCTTTATCAATAATGACCATGTCAGGCCCAACAACTTTCAGATACTTAATCTGTTCAAGACTTCCCACAGTAAGCTTGCTTTGATGTTCCCAGATACTCAGCACAGCTTCATAGGACTTGAAATAGTTTGTTGGGTTTTCCAATGAGGCGACTTCAATATATTTATTTTCTGAAGAAACATAGACGTTGGCGAAAAAGCCCTCAGTTTCTTTGACTTTTATCCAGCCACCCGTGCCAGGCTTAGTTATATAAAGGCCAAGCTCGCGGGCATGAGGGACCTTTTTATCACCTGCAATTACTTGGGTAGACAGTAAGGCAGCCATAAACAGGAGCTGGACGAACTTCGAAAGCCACATGATAATATAGTGAGTAGAAGAAGGTGGGATAAGAGATTTTGCTCAAAAGAAAATGGAAAAGGTAGTGATAGGTATATGTAGTTGGTAGATAGAAGTACTGAAACTTGATATATTGTGTGCTTAGGTTTACCAAGGTAAAGAAAGCTTCATGGGCTAGTACAACACTGATATATGATGTCTAGATAAAACAAATACTCCAAGTAGATGAATGCAGGTGCAGGTGTAGAGTTAAAAACAGAAGATGGACAAGTAGGCAGTGGTGGGTGAGACAGGAG